>QTSX02002182.1:0-123601 GCA_014839935.2 Entomophthora muscae | reverse complement strand
ACATAACAAGAATAATAATGAACCATGTGTACACTGAAAGTCAACTCACACCATTTTGTTTGTGAATCAATATATTTCAGATTGTATTTTGAATAGTCTTGCTTGGCGCGTGAGCACTTCTTTGCTGTGTTGACCCATTTTGCCCATTAACACCAAAAATCCCTGTTAACAGAGTGTATATTTCAACCTGATAGTTGGAATTCGCTTAAATCTGAAATCATTTCATTTAAATCTGAGGTATTTTCGGTTATCGCCATAGCTTTTAAAACTACTGTAGATATTTATATGGAAAGAGAGACTTCAGTAGTTTTCTAATCATGCCACTATGATCCTTGGGATGTGATCCTACTAGTGCAGAATAGACAGGCTGTTTTTCAAGTAGGATCTTTGGGAGGAATTAAATGCTGAGGGAGAGCCAGAAGGAGTATAGTCAAGTCCTGGGATGCAATGTTTTTGATAGATCTTGAAAATGTGCTTAGACTTTTCTCAAACATTTTTTTGGGAAGGCATTCAAATAACTACCCTGAGCTCCAAAGTTAAAAATTAAGGAATCCTTAACTAAGCAGTTAAACACCTGATCGTATGATATCATTCGTTTTATCAGTGTTTGGCTAGTTAACTACAAGCACTATTGAACTTTCCAGCTGCAGTCTACTGAAGCTTAAAGAAAACATAAACCACATTTAGAACCGAAGAGCGCATGGATTTTCAGTAAAGGACGATATTTTAAAAAACTGTGCTACTTAAATGCAAAATCTAATGGCTTGGCTATATCTTGATCAGCTATACAGTTTACTTTTGAGTGTGGCCACAAAGGGGTGTAGTTCAACCTCTGTTGCCACGATTCCCAGAACCTCGAGGAGTTACATCGGTAAACTCATCCCATGCACGCTTTTTCATTGTGGCTTCATCATGTGCAGCCTCATCGTTATCATAATCTTCTTCTTTCTTTTCAGGACGTTCCCTAAAGTGTTAGGACTTTACACAAGGCTGACTTACCCTCCTCCCTGCAAGAAGTTCCCTCTTTCCATTTCAATATCCAAATACTCTTCTATAGACATGGTAGGAAGTCTCCAGCTGGGGCGGAACACCTGTTCTCTAAGCTCTTTTTGCTTGCCGGTAATAACAAATGGCCGCAATGGCTGAACATGTAAGTGTAAATTGAATAAATGCTTACCTTGCCCTGTGGATCAAGTAGATGCGATTTCCCGGAGCCTAAACTGGGCAAAGAGTCCAGTCGCCAGGTGAGTTGGTCAATATCGGGGGTGGATTCAGCAGCATGTGGCTCATTAGGCATGGTCTTTAGCAGCTCGCTTTCTTGGTGGATTGAAATCAATTCGTCAACCGCCTTTTGCTGACAGAAGTCAATCATCGTGAGGTAGATTTCTTTTGTTAAGTCGCTATCGTTGTTAACTTCAAGCCCTGAGTTGGATGAGCCTCTTTTCTCTGTTAGCTCCTAGGACTTGTCAGCTGCGAAGTGACTTGGAGTTACTTTGAGTTTGTAGCTAAGCTCTTTAGATTTCTTAAAACGCTCTATCCTTTCTTCGCGAGTAGAAATTATGCTTGTGGGTTTATTTGTCTTTAAGGCTTTGATTGACTAGTCCATTAGCAGCAATATGTGCGGGATATTATACCTCAGGTGTTGCTACAGAGTAGCTATCACACAATGACAGGAAGTTATGAAAATGATTCTGGAGATTAAGACAAACTTATTACAAATCTAACCTTGGCACGCTCTAAATTTTGAAGCCTACAGTTGCGAGCATTTATCATTGTAACAAACTGTCCGAGGTAGAATTCTACAAGGAAGAATCTGATGATTTAGTTGGAACCCTATTTGTAAACGGGGGGGCTTACTTTAGATAGTTGGGATTTACTTCATCAATTGCCTCATTGTCGCTAAAGAGACACAACAAAGTTATAGCTTTTTGCAAGGTTATTAGGCTTTTTAAAGCTTCGGTGACAACTTCCTATTGATATAAGATTAATACTACTTAGAATATATCGGAGGTTTGATTTTATAAAGATAGATTATAAACCTTTTCATAAGTAGATTGCATTAAGATAATGATATTATTTGTTATCTCTATCTTAACCCCTAAACAAATACAAGATTTGATCAAATATCAGGCAAACAAGAGTAATTTTACAAGATCACTTATTTGTAAGGGCATTGCGCCCTCGAAAATATGGAAGTAATGAGAGTAAAAAATATCCCTAGAAATTTGTAAACCGCACTGCTAACAGATTGATCCAAAGAGAAGCTATAGTTTATATCAAGGACGAGATTAAGATCCAAATATACTTTAGCAGTTTAAAGAGCAATCAAGACAAGTCGGAGTTTATTTTTGTTTCATCCAGCGAAAATCGATTTGGAATCAGTTGGAATAAAAATATCTGAAACTCCGCTTAGAAGCTAAGGGTATAGATGTGTAAAGGATGCGGATTTGACTAAAGAAACATCGGATATACCTGAAGCTTTGGATCGGAATTTGAAAGATGTCCTTCATCGAGCTGGCGATACTGCTGCTCGACGTTGTCGAAAAGCTGAGAAAGGGAATAGCCAGAATCTAGGTCAGAGCTGGAATCCATTGACTATAAAAAATAGAGATGTCACAACCTTCCAACGGCTATGATACCATTGCAGCTAATTTAAATTATGCTCGTTGATAAGTATCGTCCTCGATCGCGCGTTGACAAAAATAGGGCAAGAAGATCTTCCGTCAATTTCTGTTCTGTTAACTGATTCTCCGTTATCCAACAGAAAAACAGACCGCTCATCTGTTATCTTCTAATGGATAAGCTCCTATCTGAAACATGCTACCGTTCGAGGTTAGGAGCCAAGTTTTTTGACTGAAAGGAGTGGATTACTAAAGGAATTATCCACCTTTTCATGCAATATCAGACTCTTGATGATAGAGCTCCCCAACTTCACCGTATCAGTATGAACGCTAGGGGAACCCATATTTTTAATTCATTTGGTTAAAGCCTGACAGTCACACTTGGCACTATAAGCTCTATATCATAACTTTATTTTTATTATTTCAATAAATTGAAAAGGAGCGCCTTTTGGGGAAGCTTCAAATATAGAATTAGGAGAGAAGAGAAGTATCTTTTATTGGATAATATTTTAGACTTATATAGATTAGGCTGTGGTGGAGATTTAGTCGGATCGAACATAGGGGTTGGCCATGTGCAGGATTGGTTTGAGCCACTGGATACTTGGATTGTCATGTGATATTGCTTGGTTGCCATTCTTGGTATGTCAAATGGTATATTGGAAGGGCACCAAATCGGGCGATGGCTGGATGTTAAGCAGGTTGGTGGTAGCCAGAATGCCTGTACATCCAGACCCTCGACACCCTCCCCCCTAAGAGGTTACTCTGGTGCATCAGGAGAGGGCTTCGTTTTCACGGCTGCCGCCTGATGCTCCTGGAGCTGTTTACTTGTTGGAACCAGTCCGGTCGAGTGTTCTCCTTTACTAAGGCGGAGACAGGTTCTGTGGTATTTCTTGATGATTGGGGTTTTGGCACCTTGGAATTTTACTAGATAGGTGCTGTGATCTGGTCTGTACTTGATGATTCTTCCTGGTCCCCTATGTACTGAGTCTAGTTTCTTTCTGTTGCCAGCTAGAACCCAGACGGGGGAGTTGATGGGAAGTGGTTCCTGTGTGAAGGTTACTGTCAGGAAGCCAGTCGTAGGTAGAGGCCTTGGGCGACTCAGGGTGAGGTACGGCCGAGCCGGCGGGTAGGGCCCACCATAGAATGGGTGCTAACTTGATAATATAAGATACAGATCGCCCAAGTAAGGACCAAGGTCTGGAGTTGGGGACCATGGAATCTACCAATCCTGTCAAAGTAATGAAGAGTACTCCAAACAGTTGGGTAGAGGTGGTCTCGGCTGCAGCGGTGGGTTCCAACAGGCGGTCTGGTCGTGGTGTTAAAGGAGGAGTCATAGAAACAAGGTAGGCAGGCAGGTAATTGTACTTGTCTTTGAACAGTAAGGGAAGGATCTTGACCCTCTTTTCTTTGC
Source organism: Entomophthora muscae (assembly GCA_014839935.2). Classification (NCBI taxonomy): domain Eukaryota; kingdom Fungi; phylum Entomophthoromycota; class Entomophthoromycetes; order Entomophthorales; family Entomophthoraceae; genus Entomophthora; species Entomophthora muscae. The sequence continues at coordinate 119,569 of QTSX02002182.1, read as the reverse complement.
GTCCTATGTACTCGGTACTTCTAGTCCTTGCCAAAGGGTCAGCAATGAGGATGGTTTCCAAGTCGTACTCTGAATAGGCCGGGTTGGGGGGGGTATTCAGTAAAATGCACAGGTCCAAAGGGGGCTCTGGGGGACGGTATAATGCCTGGGACAATTTGGCAGGTTAGTCTTGGGGGAGGGCAGCAGCCTGGTGGTCTACTTGACTGGAATTAAGATGGAAGATCACTAAGACTAGATAGGGTAAGATTTGTTCGAACCAACGGTTCATAAAACTTTATTATTGAGAATGATGATGTGGTCTTCACCATACTGCCGGGGTTTTTATACCATGGGGTTTTGCTCCTTTGATTTTTGCAGGATTCAGGTTTGCAGACAAGGTGCTGGCGGGACGTGGGTCTTGGCTTGGGGCCCCAAGGGCGGCAGATCCAGGTTGTGCCTGTTCTGGCAAATTGGAAAGGCGATTCTTTGTTTTGCCGCCACTGTTCACTATGTCACCTGAGTAATCCAATTGTACTACCCCTTCTGGGCGGCATGCCGGCAGGTCATTGGCAGAGTTGAGAATAGGGTTTGTTTTAACCTCTTTAAGGCAAGCTGTAACCGCTGCGTAGGTTTGGGTCTTTGGTGGCTCCAGGTTAGCATCAATCTGATGACCATTTGGGGAATTGTCCTTGGGAGATTGGCGGGTCTCGGAGTAACTCGTCAACTCAAGTACACAATTTAGCAAGTTGGCGGTCCCCCATCCACTTTGTGTGACTCGAGTTGTCTTTGGAGGGTCCTTTGTAGTAGGCCGGCGGAACGCGGAGTGATTCACTGATTTGAGCCCATCTCTTAACGGATTGGCGGGTCCTGGACTGGTCTGGAGGGTTGGATCTGCCTTCTGGGAACCGGGGTTTAACTCTTGGGTTTTCAATACAAGTATTGAAATGTCATTCACGACAGTTACCTTTTGTATCTTGAGCCTCTTCATTTCAGCTATTTTAGATTTGAGGCGGATATGTTGTAGGTTTGGTGCTTGCTCTACTGTGGGAGGTTTCCCCGGGGGATCTTTATGTATGGCTGCTTGTTGCAGGTAATTATTTCTGGTTTGTACCCATAGGTTAGCTCAAACAGTGAATAGCCTGTTCCTTGATTGGTGCAGACTTGGGATACTAGTAATGTATGTTTCATGTATAGTGGCCATGTGTCTTTGGCTTTGTCATCCATTATTTTCTCTAGGGTCCTGATAAGGCTGCTATTTAGGCGTTTCACTCTGCTGTTGGCCTGTGGCCTGTATGGAGAGGTTGTGGAATGTTTAATGTTTTTGGATTTTAAGTTGTTGTTTACTACGTGTCAGGAATATTCCTGACATAACCAGATTTCTACTGAGGAAAAATGTTGGAAACAAGTAGAGGAATGCCCAAGAGTAGGGGCAAAATTTGATAGGGAATTTCCCCCACTATCAGGGGAAAAGAAAAATCAAAATTTGGGAAAACCAGATTTTTATGGAAACCAGAATAATTTAACATCCAGGCAGGCGCCCGCCCCCCTCCACCAGCCACCCGCCTGCCCAGGCCCTGCCAGCCACCCGCTTGCCCACCCCTCCCCCAGCGGACCCGCCGCTTGCCCCCAGGCCACCTGCCCGCTCCCTGGGCCCCTGCCAACTGCCAGTTGCCCACCCGGGTCCCAGAGCCCATTCCCCAGCCGACCAAAAACCACCATGACACCCAGCCAATCATAAAAGTTCCTTGAAACAAGGGACAATTTCAAAAATAATTCTTGTGTCCAGGAAGAAGGGCAAATTCATGTTTCACAAGACAGGTCAAATTCTAAAAATATCAATGAAAATGTTGCAACTGAACCAATGAGGGTTCAGTACTTGGAATTGGGGAAGACAACAGTCCAATAGGAAAGGACAGAATAATAAGAATAAGGTATTGTTTATTGTAGGATATTGTGATTAATATACTAAATGGGGATGCCACAAGGCCACAAGGGGGTGGCATAGTGGGGAGTTCCATGTAGGGTTTGGAGCCAAGGAATAACTTGTGCGGGGATCAGTAGGTCAAATTGGCAACACTCCTAATTAGGATGAAGTGCCCGCCATTTGGCATTGCCATCAGATTCATTCATAACGTTAGATACGTCAAGGGGCGGCTCATCGAGCACCCCCTGTGTATTGTAAGATACATTAGCAGGCAAGGTTTGAATCTTGGTTGCAACACCCCCCCTTGCTCCCTGCTTGTCGTCAGACACCAGGACTGGAAACTGAAGAAGGTCTGGGAAGGTCCGCACAAAAAACCTTTGTGTGGGGATGGCACGGCAGGGACGCAAGCAATTGTGGTGAAGTTTCTTGGTGTTTCCCTGGGCATCCTCAAGTTGGTAGGTGTGGTTGTCATAGACGGCAGCTACCTTGAAGGGCCCTAAGTGGTTGGGTTCTAATTTGGCAGAATTGGGATTGAGGGTGTAGACGGGGTCACCTATGGTGTATCTAGCTTCGAGGTGTTTTGTCCCTCCTGCAATCCGCTTGTGTTTGATCTCCTGGGCTTTGGCACGCCATTGGTCTAGGGAGGGAGTTGGCACTAAGGGAGGCTTGTCGGGAACCTTGGACTGTAGTTTCCCCTGTTCAACCCCTGTCAGACCATCAGGTGTTCCAAAGGCCAGGGTGTTAGGGCTGAACCCAGTGCCCCTGTTGATTCTTGCTTGCAGGATTAGTAGGGCAGTGGGAAGATGTTCAGTCCACGCAGTGTTAGGATGCTCTTGTGAGAGCTTGGCAATCAGTTGAACCAGGGAGCCGTTTAACCGTTCCACGCATCCGTTGGCTTGCGGATGGTAGGGGGTCGTGACTATATGTTGGAGCGCGTTCTTGACGCAGTATGCCTTCACGACATGTCTACAAGTTTGGGCCCACCATCTGTGATGAGACGCTTGGGTCGCCCAAAGCAAGCCACAATTTCCATGCCAATAAAGCGGGTAACAGTAGTGGCAGTGTGGTTGGTTGTGGCCTAGGCCACTGGCCAACACATGGAGTAGTTGATAGCGGTGATAATATACTTCTTACCCAGTCTGTCTTCAGGAAGCGGTCCCACAATGTTGAGGGCTCACTGTTTGAAGGGTTCCATAGCCTTGATGGGTAGGACAGACTTGGGAGGTGCAGGTTTGGACGTATTCTTTTCACACAACACACACATCTCAAGGAGGTCCAAGATATCTTGGCACATGCACGGCCACCAAACCTTATGTTTCATGATCTCAAAGAGGTTACGCCCTGAGATGTGACCCAAGGTTTGGTGGTAGTGCAAGATGGTGTCTCCTCATTGTGTGGTGGGAATATAAGGCGTCTTCTCACCTGTCTCTGCCCGGCGGCAGACGTTCCCAGCATCAATGGTGAACTGAATTTTGTTGTCCTTCAGCTTGGAGATGGTGACCAAGTTAAGGCCCTTGTAGTGGGTCGCCTCAGGGCGCAGGTAGAGCATGGGCCAGTCTGGTTCCAGACTGTCGTCCCCAGTGATGGACGCCACATAGAGTTGTGAAAGAGCGTCAGCTGTGACGAGTTCCTTTACAGGCTTATATTTGATGCGTAATTGATAGGGGGATAGACGTTCAACCCATCCTGCTTGGCGGCGTTTCAAATGGGACTGCGTGTTGAAGTACTGGAGTGACTTGTGGTTTGTCAGAACGTGGGGTGGGAAGGTTGCACCTTCCAAGTAACAACACCACTTCTCAACGCAGTGTAAAATGGCTGCCAGCTCCTTGTTGTGGATGGGATAACATTGTTCCAAGTCAGTGAGCTTCCTGGATTCATATGCTACAGGGAGGAAGACGCCATTGTCAGTTTCTACTCTTAGCACACCCCCTATGGCCCTGTCAGAGGCGTCTGTCTCAAGTTTGTACTGTTGGTTTTGGTTGAGAAACTGTAGTACAGGTGCTGTTGTGAGCCTTTGCTTCAACATCTCAAAAGCTTGATCTCTGGCAGGGGTCCAATGGAAGCGCTGGTTGGTATTGAGGAGCTCGGTGAGAGGTGCAATTAGTTTCCCGCAATTGGGGATGAATTTGCGTACATAGGCAACCATGCTCAAGAATGTCTGCACCTGGCCCACATCAGTGGGGGGCGGCATGTTAGTGATTGCCTTGATTTTGGCAGGGTCGGGCCGTATCTCTTGGGCAGAGATGGTGTGCCCAAGGAATAACAACTCTGACTTGAGAAACTCACATTTGGAGGGTTTAGCTTTTAGCTGGTTTTCCCAAAGGGTGTTGAGGACAGCACGGAGGTATTGGAGGTGTGTGGTTTGATCTTAACTGAAGACAATAATGTCGTCAAGGTACACCACCACACACTTTCCAATCAATTCCTCAAAGGCTTTGTTCATCAACATGGCAAAGGTGGAGGGAGTGTTGGTCATTCCAAAGTTCATGACACGACACTCAAATGACCCATAGCATGTGTGGAAGGCAGCTTTTGCCTCATCCCCTGGTGAAATGCGGACCTGGTTGTACCCCGCAGTGAGATTGATCTTACTAAAGACCTTCACGCCTGCAAGTGTATCAAACAAGTCATCAATCAGTGGCAGGGGGTATTTATTTTTAACTGTCACCTCATTTAGTGCGCAGTAGTCTGTGATCAGGCAAAGGGACCTGTCCTTCTTGGCTACAAAGAAGACTGCCGCCCTGTATGGAGAGAGCAAGGGGCAAATAAAGCCCTTATCAAGTGCGTCCACAAGGTGCTGGCAGAGGGTTTCATCTTCCTTTGGTGTGAGACAGTATAATGGTTGTGCTTTAGGTAACAATCCTTGAAGTTGTACAGCGTGCTGGATCTCCCAGGGTGGAGGTAGTTGTTTGAGTGTTTCACTGAATACGTCCTTGTACTCCTCAAGGAGTGCAGCTAGCGCTGGTGGTGGTGATGTTGACAAGGGAGGGACTGCAGATGGTTCTGCACGGATGACTTTGACTGAACATTGATTAAAGTCTAGTCTCCCCCCTTGAAATCATATGAGCCTGTTTCTGTCATTCTGACAAACACAGTGTCATGTAGTAGTTTGTTCATTTCCATGGGGTAAATCTGAAAACCCACCTCATTTCTATTGAGGGTGATGACAGAGGTATCCCAGTCAATATAAGGGCGGTTATGCCGGAGCCAGTTGAGGCCAGCAATTACGTTGTGGCTGAGGCCTGCCATGATTGGCCCAGAGAGCTTAACCTGGATGTTCCCCATTCTTACAGAGAAGGGTACCGTCTTGTGGGTGATGGCAACTCTGCGGGAGTCAGCTACACGTACTGTTTTGAATCTGCTGGGTACTTGGTCTAATTGCTGGGAGTCAGCAAACACCTGATCTACCATGGTGTGATCAGCCCTGGTATCTACCAGTAACTTGTGGGTGTTCCCACGGAAACGTAAGGGATAGGACAAGCGTGTTACTTTATTTGCGGAATGAGCGGCTTGCAACACGGGGTCATCACTATGGACCTGAAAGACGTCTAGGGTTTCAACCTCGTGAAGATTGTAGTTGCGGGAGTTCTTTGCAAGCAAGGGCTGAGAGGGCAGGTCAGTTGGGGTTGTAAGGCCTCTTGTTGTTACAACCCCCAGGCTTTTCCCTGGTCCTCAATTAGCGCTAGCTGGAGCTCCCCCCTTGTGGGGGCGTTTAGCTGCACTTTCTTGTTGGCAAGGTTGGCAACGGTCCACTTGACCTTGGCCATTGTTAGGTGCAGGACGTGGTTGGGGTGGAGCATTGTTGGTGCGGCAGAAGCCCATTGAATCCTGGTTATTGGCCTCTACAATGGCTTTATAGCAGTTGTCAATAGAGGTGCAGCAGCCAACAGGAACCCACTTGCAAATATGGGGTTTTGACCCATTAACAATGAGAGTGAGCAACATGGTGTTCCCATTGGTCACTGCTTTGGGGGCGGCAGCGAGATACTTAGGAACGGAACCATTCTGCTTGATGACTAAGAGGGGAGTCCCCAAGACAATGGGAGAGAAGGTTTCACTATATCGGGACTTGGCGGCGTCTCAAAATGTTGCCCAGGTGACATCAAACTCCTGGCTGGTCCAGTTGGTGAACCACACAGCGGCAGGCCCTGTAAGGCAGCCAGATGCAGTGGCAACCCACATGGACTCAGGAACCTGACAGATACAAAGGCGCGTTTTGGTGGACTGGAGCCAACTGACAATGTCAGCTCCTTTGACACCGCCAGTGAAGGACTCTAGTTGGAGGTTGAGCATACATTGCAACAGATCCAACTGTGGTGGGGTGATGCTAGTGTCACGCTGCCTGAGGCGGAGCCAATTGTATACACTAGTAAGAACTAGCTGATCTTGATAGATGACATAACCTTTGGGAATGTCCCCCTTGGGGATTGGAAGGAACATCTCTTGTTGTGAAGTAGCCATGCAGCCCGTACTCCGTCCTTTCTTGGGGGGATTTTGTTTTTAAAATAGGTTGTAACCTACTTCTGCTACCACTGTTGCAACTGAACCAATGTGGGTTCAGTACTTGGAATTGGGGAAGACAGCAGTCCAATAGGAAAGGACAGAATAATAAGAATAAGGTATTGTTTATTGTAGGATATTGTGATTAATATACCAAATGAGGAAGCCACAAGGCCACAAGGGGGTGGCATAGTGGGGAGTTCCATGTAGGGTTTGGAGCCAAGGAATAACTTGTGCGGGGATCAGCAGATCAAATTGGCAACACTCCTAATTAGGATGAAGTGCCCGCCATTCAGCATTGTCATCAGATTCATTCATAACGTTAGATACATCAAGGAGCAACTCATCAAGCGCCCCCTGTGTATCATAAGATACATTAGCAGGAAAAGGTTCAAATCTTGGTTGCAACAAAAAGCCAAAAATAACTCCAGAAGATAAAAATACAAGACCTACAGCCAATGGAACCAGGGGGCTGGCAACAATCAGCTAGGTCTAGACACCAACCAAACTAGCATCCCCAAACCAAAAATAGAAGTGTTTGAACCCAAGAGTTGTCATCACCACCTGACCACCCATCCAGAGGAAATTATTGGTCCCAAGCAGAACTGTCAAAAACCCCAACAGATTGCCCAGGAACAAGGGTTTGGCCATCCCTTCAAACACCAATTCCCAATTCCCATGACCAAATTTTTTGGGGACTCCAGTACCATGTTTTTACTCCCACTTGCAAAACTTTGCAAGTGGGGGCCCACTATAAATAAAGGATCTCCTCTCAGTAGTAGCTTGTGCTATTATTGAGACTAATACCCTCAATAAAGTGAAATTCCCAACTCCAACTACAGTTAAGCTTACAGATCAAGCCCCTGCTAACCCTCCAACCCAGTGAAGATGAATCACCTCATCTTCACAGCTGTGCTCACAGCTTGCCTTGGGATTAAGGCTACCAACAGAGTTCAGAGTTCTTTGGCCCCTCCACAGAAGGACTAGGTTATGACCTATATCACAACCCTGGCCAACTTAACTCTTCAAACACTGGACCCTGGCCGCCTCTGGTATCTCCCCATTTGACACTCTCCATAGCCATGTATACGTCTGCTTACTACATCCTCACCTACTTTGCCGGGAGCTTTGGGCGTTTCAACATACACACAAAAAGTATTTTGCTGGCTAATGCTGGTGTATTCCATAATCACCGCCTTGACAGGTTTCCAGTTCTCCAATTTGCTACCATACATACTCCAAGTGGTGCCCACTGTTGAAACCGCAGGCTCAACCTTCCAGCAAGGTTCCAACCAAGCGGGTTTGTGACCTGCAATCCAATTACCCGGTCACTTGAAGCCATACTAGGAAGTCAACTCAAATTACCAAATCCATCAACATGAACAGATAATGATCCTTCACAGTGGATACCTTGATTTGGCGCTTGACTCATTAGCAGGATCAAGCCACCCCCTCTTTCATCCAGCCATGTGATCACCAATCATGTTCCTGCTATCCAGTGATTCACAATGGCTATATAATCACTATCTCACAATAAAGATTATTATCTATCTTCTAAATATTTTCCCCGTGTAACTCTGCTAAAACAGCACAGTTACAACATTGGTAGCACAGGTAGTTTCTCCATCCTACCTTATCTTGAAAAATTCTGCCTGTTGCCTGCACACACCGCGGCCAACAAATCCTCAACAGAATTATGTCTGGCCTCCTGCCCAACTGGACGCCGTATACTCCTGGTACCAAGATACATAATGGCTTCATTCTCTACCAAAACGCAGTGATCCCGCTACCCGCCTTCAACACCCTGTCCGCCCAAGGGATCTTTCAGGCGCCTTCCTTGATGCCACAACAAGCTGACAAAACCACCATGCCCACCTATGTTGCACAAAGACTTTGCAGCACCCCCTTGGAGCCCTTTGCAGGGGCCAACAACGACAAAGCTGCTGCATGAATGCAGTCCGCCCAAAGCAAGCTGGCTCAGATGGAATGCCCACAGCAATTTTGGATTGCAGAGATTTCCATTTGTCTGACCCATGACGCTGGCACCTGGTGTGACAAGTGGCACAAAGAACACACTGACAAGAACTGGGACACCTTCAAACAGGACTTCTTGGCAATATTTGTACTTAAGGATACAGCGCTCATGATCATACGCCAAGTAAAGAACCTAACCCAGACAGGCACTGTGAAGGAACTCACCCGCGCCAACGAGGAACTCTGTCTCTGTGCCCCATCCAATATGGCCTTTGACACCCCAGCAAAACACCTCATGTACTATGACGCTCTCAAGTTGCACGTTATGAGACATGTGAACCTGGACAAGGTAACCAACCTGCAAAGCCTGTACTGTGAAGCGGAAAAAGCGGAACAAACATCCAACGCTCTACACAAGGCACAGACTTGGAAACAAGAAAGACCCAAGGACTCCCATCCAAGCGGGCGCTCCTCTTGACCACCTCCTGGAGGAAACGGCAGCAACAACAACCACAAGCCCACAGGTTCAAATGGGAATGGGAATGGAAATAACAGCCAATCAAATTGTACCCATTTCCATGTCACTGCCACCCAAGGCAACCAAGATGAGGGAAAAGCCTGGGGAGAGCACTAAGCAAGCCAAGCTCTCCCCATGCAACTCCTGACTTGCCCAACAATAGTACCAACCCAAGGACGTGGACCAATGCCCAATGATCCAAGTGCCCTTGGAAGCCCTGGTACTACACACCATTGCCAGACATCCCAATAAATTGATGTCTTACCCTGTCTGCTTTTGCAGTTACACAGGCTCAGCACTCTTGGACTTGGGCGCAGATTGAACTTTAGTCAACAGAAGCTTTGTGGATAAATTCAAGCTGGCCACTAATCCTGTGTGGATTAAAAACGTGGTCCTGGCTGATGAACATCACATTGCTGTGACAAAAGAAGCTGCCCCCTTCTCTGTCATGCTTGAGAACCTCCACTCCACCATCCAAGGTCCCATCATTGACTTCCCTAAGTTTGACATTGTACTGGGACTAGACTGGTTACAGAAAAACAACCCCCACGTGGACTGGGCGGCCTCAGTGTTGACCATCAAGCGTGAAGGTGTCAACCACCAAATCTACCCAGACTCTGTGAACAAACTCCTACAAGATCATGTCTTTGTACGCATCATGGATACTTTGGACAAGAAGGAAAACCTGAAAGCAATTGACTGGGACTCCTGGCAGTATGGAATCATTCACTTCAAGGACCACCAGGACACCTCCACACCTCAAGATTGCGACATTGTGGCCTGGCACCCAGAAATCTTCAAGGGGGCGTTACCTGGGCTACCCCCTGAGAAACACATCCAACACTCTATCCAACTCAAGGGGGCTGTACCCAAGGCACGCCCCATTTACAGGCTGACCCCAAACAAGGACAACACCCTGCGCACCTATCTCAAGGAGGCACTGGAAAAAGGACTTATCCACCCCTCACAGTCTCCCTTTGGGGCCGCCGTATTCTTTGTGGCTAAAAAGGACGGTACCTTACGCCTGGTCACAGACTACCGCGCCTTGAACAAAGTCACCATCATGAATTGTTACCCCTAACCACTAATTGACAATCTCTTTGATGCCTTGGGAGGAGCCTCCGTCTTCTCCAAGATTAATCTAACTGCAGGCTACAACCAGATTTGCATCAAGGAGGAAGACATCCCCAAGACAGCCTTCCACACTAAGTACAGTTCCTACAAATGTGTGGTACTCAACTTTGGCATGACCAATGCCCCGTCCACCTTTGTAACCTTCATGAACAAAGTGTTTGCACCACACATAGGCAAACACGCCCTAGTGTACCTGGACAATATTATTGTCTACAGCCCCTTGGTGGAACAGCACCACAAAGATCTGGAGAAGTCTTTGCAACCCTGGCACAATACAAACTGTTGGCCTAGCCCTCCAAGTGCCAGTTCTTCCGAGAGCAACTACCCTTCTTGGGACACATAGTCTCAAAAGACGGCATCAAACCCAACAGTCAGAAGATACAAGCCATCTGCAAAATGCCACCTCCCAAGGACAAATCAGAACTCCACACTTTCTTGGGAATGGTGGCCTATGTACAACACTTCATACCCAACTGCGGCGTCTTGAATGCCCCCTTGTCCGCCATAACAGGCGCCAAGTCCAAGTTTGTATGGACCCCCCCAACGTGACCTCTGTTTTAGACGTCTCAAGGAAAAGCTCACAACAGACCCATCTTACAATACCCCAAACAAGACGGGGAATACCAGATGGAAACTGACGCCTCAGATGTATTCATTGGGGGGGTACTATGAATCAAAAATAGTGATGGTGACTTCCTGCCTGTAGCCTACAAATTGCACAAACTGACAGATGGCAAGTGCCAATACCCTATCTACAACAAGGAACTGCTGGCTATTGTACACTGCCTGGTCTAATGGCGCTGTTACCTAGAATGGCAGGAAGAATTCACAGCACTAACAGATCACAAGTTGCTCATCTACTTCAAGACGCAAGCAAACCTGTCACACCTCCAAGCGCAGTGGATGAAAATATTAGAAAGGTTTAACATGCTCATCCAATATAAGCCCGGGGCAAAAACTCACCATGGCAGACGCCCTGTCCCGCCTGTATGTCTGCACTTCTAGGGGAGAGAATGGGCTCAACCCAGACTGGCCTCTCCTAGTGCTCCGTACAAAAGACAAAGGGTTCCCTGCAGGCACAACCAATATCACCAAAGAAACGGTCATCAAGAATGAGCACCTCTTTGCTGATGTATACGGGACTCTTCACAGAAAGATGTCAGATGGCACACCATTCCCTACATCCCCACACATCAACAAGTCAATACCATTCTTTGCTACCACAGAGATCTTGGACATACCAAGAGCCAAAATCTATATGAATTCCTAAAACATAAAGCCTGGTGGCCAACCTTATACTGCAATGTCCAGGAAGTGCTAGAATAGTGCGAGGTCTGTAAAAAGTTTGCCAAAAGCAAAACCCTGCCTAAGTCTGTACTCCCCATTCAAACCCAACTACTGTTCAAGGTATGGGCTCTTGAAATTGTGGGCCCCATGCCAGGGAAACACAACAACAAAAAGTACATCATCACAGCCATTGATTTTGCAACAAGGTGGCCAGTAGCCCAAGTGGTGAAAACACACACCGGTAACAACGTCCAACAATTCATTGGCAAGGAGATAATCAGCAGATTTTGAAAGCCAGAACTCCTGATAACCAATGGGGGCAAAGAATTGACCTCCAAAAACACCAACATGTATCTTGCCAAAAATGGGGTCAAACACACCGTCACAACACCATACCATCCACAGGCCAATGGACGCGTAGAGCGGCTTAATGATAGCCTTGTGCAAGCCCTAGCCAAACTCACTGCCAGGAGACCTGAAGACTGGTATAAGCAGATACCAACTGCATTACTTGTGTGCCAAACCCAAGTGAACAGATCCACCGGGAAAAGCCCGTTTGAACTGGTATACAGCACACAGCCAAATATCATTAAAGCATTGACAGGACCCAAACTGGAAATTCCAAATCAAGTCCCCCCTTGCTCAGATCCCCAAGTAATAGAGGCCAACAGCAAACAAGCAGCCAAAGAAAAGAAACGCTTACAAAAGACCCTCATTCCCATCTGCCAGAGACATGAAGTTAGGGACAAAGTCTGGGTCATGAATGTTGACAAAAGCAAACTACAACCCAAAAAAGTAGGGCCAGCAATCCTTCTAAAGGTAAACAACAATAACACTTACCTTGTGCAAGGACTCAGGAAACACAAGCAAGACAAGACCTTACACCACAACCACCTACAACCTTGCAAAGCGAGACAGAAGCAACAAGAAACCGCCCTGCCTGCCACCAAACAACAACTGGTTCAATATGGCGCCCGGGCTCCTGACAACCTCCCTGGTGACCTGCCTCCAGAGGAGGCCAACCTTCAGCCAGGGGGGGTGTCAAAACCACAGGTTTGACCCGCTAGCAAGGTTCCAACCAAGCGGGTTTGTGATCCACAATCCAATTACCCGGTCACTTGAGGCCAGACTAGGAAGTCAACTCAAATTACCAAATCCATCAACATGAACAGATAATGATCCTTCACAGTGGATACCTCAATTTGGCGCTTGACTCATTAGCAGGATCAAGCCACCCCCTCTTCCATCCAGCTGTGTGATCACCAATCATGTTCCTGCTATCCAGTGATTTATAATATTTATATAATCACTATCTCACAATAAAGATTATTATCTTTCTTCTAAATATTTTTCCCCGTGTAACTCTGCTAAAACAGCACAGTTACAACACCACCATTCTAGGGTATTACACTATGTGACCTGATAGCTTGTATGCTCCATTGGTTATGATGTAGTCTGGAGTGCCGTAGTTGGCTATGATTGCTTTGTTAATGAATCAGTTGATGGTTTCTGTTTTATGGTCCTTTGTTGCTCAACAGATGGGCCAGCGTGTGGCAAAGTTGATAGCTACAATTAAGAAACATTGGTTTGTTTTTGTTTCTGGGAAGGGCCCCACTACGTCTAGCCCCCAAATCTTGAATGGTTCAGGGTCTGGTACTGGGTTGACCGTTGGCTAGGGAGCCTTTGTGCTGGTGTATTTCTTGCACACTGTGCACTTTTTCAGAACATCAACTATATCCTGTTTGAGGTTGGGCCACCATACTATCTCTTTTAATGTGAGGTATAGGTTGTTAGCTTTTGTATGTCCTAGTAGGCAGTGATGTCTTGATATGGTGTCAACTCTTTGTGCAAGTGGGATGTACGGGACATGTTTGTCATTAATGATTCAGTATACAGTGCCATTTGATACATGGAAATACTTTTTGTTCCTTACTATTTTATTGTGGGCCGGTTGATGTGTTGAGGGGTCTTTCTCTTTGGTTTTATACTCAGTGTTGTACAGGTTAGGCCATTCAGGGTCCAGGTGGTCAGGATGATCCTCTCTAGGCTGACATAGCCTAGAGAGCATTGGCCGTGACCAGCTCTGCCCCCTTTTTGTATTGGATGTCCAGGTTAAGCTGTTCCACCAAGGATATCCATTTGGCTTGGCGCCACGCGAGTGTGTTCTGAGTTTTGAAATAGATTAAGGATTTATGGTCAGTTAGTACTTGGACGTTTAAATGTCCTTCTAGGTAACATCTTTATTTCTTGCATGTGTGATATATTGCTAGCAATTCCTTATTGTGTATTGGGTATCTCTTCTCAGTGTTGGTCAGTTTTCTGCTTTCATAACATACTGGTAGAAAGTCTTGCTGCCCTGGATGGCAGATGCACAGGACTGCGCCAATGGCGGTGTCACTGGCATCTGACTTGAGCCCGTAGCACCTGTTATTATTAGGGTATTGCAATATTGGTGCTTTGATCAAATCTTGCTTTAATAATTGGAAATTCTTGTTACATTCTGGTGTCCAGATGAATTTCTTTTTGGCATTACCCTTGGTTAAGTCATTGATTGGTGTGGTTAGTTTTCCGCAGTCTTTGATGTATTTCCTTAGGTAAGCTACCATTCCAAGAAAGCATCTAACTTGTTTAACAGAGGTGGGGCATTGCATGTTATTTATGGTTTTTATTTTGTCTGGATCTGCTTTGATGCCACCGTCAGAGACAATGTGGCCCAAGGACAGGAGTTCCTTTTCCATAAATTGACACTTACTTGATTTTGCATAAAGTTTGTGCTTTGCAAGTCAATTGAGTGTCTTGCAGACATGCGTGAGGTGATCCTCTTTTGTTTTTGAGAATATGATGATATTGTCAAGGTAGCATAATGTATTTGAGAGACCATTTAGTGCTTGGTTCATCATGGTGACAAACGTCACGGGTGTGTTGGTCATCCCAAAGTTCATTACTCTACATTTGAAGGATCCAAATTGCACACAGAACGCAGTTTTTGGTATGTCCTTTTCCTTTACTTCAACTTGGTTATAACCTGAGGTGAGGTCAATTTTGGAGAAAAATTTGACACCTGAGAGTCTTGCAAATGGATCCTCTATAAGTTGAAGAGGGTATTTATTCTTCACTGTGCTTGCATTTAGTGCTCTGTAGTCAGTTATTAGATGTAAAGTGCCTTCTTTTTTCTTTACAAAGAATACTACTGCCCCCCATGGGGATTCAGACAGGCGGATGAAGCCTTTAGCTAGGTTGTCCTCAATGTATGTTTTGAGGGTTTGTGTCAGGATTATCAATTCTTCCTCTTTAGAAACCTGGGCCCAGGAGCAGGAATTGAACCCTGAACCTGGATTCCTTTGGGCTGCCGGGCCTGTGGACCGCAGGACTGCCTGCCCGCGTTTTTTCTGGGATCAAGCTCCCACAAGCTGACACCAAGTGTATTAACCCATGTAGTAAAAAGAGACAATCCAAAGAAATCATTGCACTAAATGGAGGATTAATCACAGCGCCTAATGGAGGCACTGATTTGGCAATTATTAGCTTCATAAACTCAAAGTCTACACCAGTAACCAATCAAGAGCCAACCTGGGAAAGAGGCACGGCCCCACAACCTGGTCCCATGACCTCAACACTAAAGCTAGATGATCAGGCAGCCAAATTGAGATTTCTGACCAATGAAAGAACTCCCGGGCCAAGTGACATTTTGCTGCCTTTGGACCCAAGCACCCAGTTCTCTTGGCCCTGGCCTTCCCAATGCCCTGATGAACCCCCATGGAAAATGTTAAGTTTGGAGGGGGGGTACTATATAGACCCAAGAACCCTGCACTCCAAACTTATTGCCATTTTTGAATAAAGGTTATGTTAATTTGGCTCATACAGCTATTGTTTTATTCTGTATTTGCTGTCTACCAATTCAGTTCAAGATCTCCTGGCCTGCCTGCCCTGCCGCCTGCTGTTTTCTATCCTCCCAGAGTACTCTTTGGACCCAACCACTTTACCGACTACACTCTGAAGTCTAAATATAAAGAATACACCCTGGAAAAAATACTCAAACTCAATCCCCTGGCCCGCATACAATCCAAAGTTAGATACAACCAACAAGGCCTGTGGATATTTTCAACACCCAAGTTGTTCTGAGGGAAATTCAACTATCTCCCTGCCTACAATCTATCCATGGAGCCACCTGTGACCCCAAAACCCATGCCCGCTTCCGCACCCAAACTCCCAACTGAGCATCCTGGCAAGCTGTTTGGGATTGTGTACATCACCCTCACAGGGGTGATTGACACTATAATCCTGGCTACTGGCCTGTGGTCTTGGGTGGGGAAGTCTGCCTCATACCTTTTAAAGTTAGCTCCCATCTTGTGGTGGGCATTGCCTGAAAAAACCCGGCCCAAGTTACCCCTGAAAACAATGGGCCAGCTGCCCAAGACTGGATCCCTGACAGTTTTTGTCTCCATGGGGGAGAGTCTGTAAAGGGGTGCAGGTTTAGGCATGGCCTTGCATAAGTTGATGCCATGTTTTACCTCTTGTTTGGGGGGTAGCTTGGTGAGTTCTTCTTTGAATACATGGGTGTATTCATTTAGGAGTGCCGTGAGTTCTGGGCATTGGATCTTGGTTGTTTGCATGTTATTGAATTCAGTGTACCTCATTGTATGAAGGGTACTTTCTTTGGTTAGATGTTCTGAGTCATCTTGTTTTATGATCTGGACAAATACTGTGTCTCTTAGAATGAGGTTGTTGGGTTCTTTGAGGATGTTAAAATTGACTCCGTTACATTTGATGGTCATGGTTTTTGTTTTCCAACATACGCTGGGGTTCAATTGGGTGAACCAGTCCATGCCTGCTACAATGTTGTAGCTTATGTTGTTCATTAAAAGTCTTTTGATGGACTTTTGTATGCCTTGGAGGTCAATTATGAAGGGAGTTGTTTTGCCTTTGAGTAGAACCTTTGATTTATCTGCCATTCTGGCGTATTTGAAGTTGGATTTGACAACTGATATTTTGTACTTGATTATAAAAGGTTTGCTAACCATAGTGTGTTGTGCACCAGAGTTAAATAAAATTTTATTTTTATGTGATTTGTAAGTGCATGGATAGACAAGAAGTTGTGAGCAATCTTTAATTATGTTCATAAAAATGGAGGATTGCGGGACACGTGGGATGCAAGCAGCAAAGTTTGTGCCTTGGTACAGTTTCTTGTCAAGTTGGGGGGAGACAGGGGCACTTAAGCCTGTTCCCCCTTCTCTTTTCTCTATCCCTCTGTTTTGAGACCTTTGAGTTCAGAGAATGTGGGGTCAGATTTGTAGCAGGTTGCTACTTCAGCGTTGTTAACTTTGGCGGTGCCTTCTTTCTTGGGATGGGAGCGGTTTGTGCTTTGGTTGCAATTGCCATTATTGCAATTGGAGTTGCTGTTGCTATGATTGGTGTTTATTGACATTGGAGTTTTCTCTTCCATTGCCATTTGAGGAGCAATTGTTGTTGCGTGCAGCATATTCCATGTTTGTGTGTTTTTCTGCGCTCTTGGCTTCTGTAATGAGCGCAGGCATGGAGGTGTTGGCCTCTGGGCGGATGAGGGCAGTAACAGAGGGTTTCATTCTGTTGATGAATGATGCTCTAGTGTGTACATTATCAGCTTGTGCTGGGTTTTGGATTTTGCGATGTATTTCTTCAAATTTGTTGGTGTAGGCTGCAATAGTGGTCTTTTGAGGAAGATCACTGAGCTGTATTGCAATATCTTGGAGGGATTCAGTGACGCAAAAATTGTGGGTGGTGTCCACTTTAAACTCTTCCCAGTTGTCAAGCTGTTTGTCAGTTTGTGAGCCAATCCGGGTGGCAAACCAGTTAGCTGCAGCATCATATGGGCGCTTGCTGGCTTCCTTGACCCATTTCTCATAGAGGATGCGGCTGGCGTGGAGTTTTGCGGCTGAGTGGTCTAGCCAGTTGATGACAATTTCTTTGATTTTGCCAAAAAAACTTGTTGATACTGATGTATTTGATGTTGGTAACTTCACCTGTGATAGGTGGTTGTGAGTTTGTTTGTGGTTGAAGAGAGTAACTGTATTGAAATATCTTGGCACATGCTTTGGGCATGACCAGACCTTTGAATACAGTGCATCCACTAGGTGTATCTTTGTTGATGTCGTGGGCGCGGAAGTACGTTTTCCAGGTCTCCTGGGATGTGGCCTGGTTGAGTACGTGAACAAAGGTGGGCAGGTTTTGGTCAGTCATTTTCTCTTTCATGAGTGTGGTAAAAAAACTGTAACTGCTACAAGTGATAAGGAGCGCCTTTTGGGGAAGTTTCAAATATAGAATTAGGAGAGAAGAGAAGTATATTTTATTGGATAATATTTTAGACTTATATAGATTAGCTGTGGTGGAGATTCAGTTGGATCAAACATAGGAGTTGATCATGTGCGGGATGGGTTTGAGCCACTGGATACTTGGATTGTCATGTGATATTGCTTGGTTACCATTCTTGGTATGTCAAACGGTATATTGGAAGGGCAACAAATTGGGCAATGGCTGGATGTTAAGCAGGTTGGCAGTAGCCAGAATGCCTGTACATCCAGACCATCAACAAAATATAGCAATGTTGTGAATGCCACCATTCACCATATTTTGATTTTGCCTTTGTTGGGTTATTTTGAGGACAAATCTCTTTCTTTTGCTTTTGCCCTTTGAAATGAGGCTGGCTCCAAATTGGGAAATACAATTGTTCAGTCCCTGATCCTGCGCAACTCAATTGCCCCACTCATGCTTGTGGCAAGTGATCCTAACGTCCTGGTATTGATTTATGGTATAGCAAACCACTATATAATACACTCCCTATTTTCCAATAAAATTAAGTTATATTCACATTTTTGTCTTTGTGTCTCCATGTACTTTGGCGCCTCTCTAGCCACGTCTAGTAGATATTATTTGTTCAGAGCCACAAGGTAATTGCATAGCCTTCCCTGCCATTCTAACCAAGACTTAGTACAAATCCAATCCCAAGGTTAGGATTTCCCGGTGTGACTCTGTGCCGCGCCTCAGATCACAACAAAAATGGTACTCACTACAGGGGCTGTAAGCCCCTTGGTTACCCCCTTTGCAACTACGTTTTCAGAACTTTTGCCTCCAATTATACAAGAGCCAACTTTGCCTGAAATTACCAGTCCTCCTATTGAAGAAGACATCATTGACCTGCCTATTATCCCTACTGTGCTGAACCTTGGGAGTGGTCCCTGCCTAGTGGCCTACCCTTTGGGTACCCCTGACTTGGAACAAGTCATGGTGGTAGCCCTTGAGATGGCCTTTGATGGGGCCATCCCTTGCCTCCAGCTTCAGTTCAATCGGGTAGAATACTACAAATTGATTGTAGCGCCACAATTTCCCCAGCATCTCCTCTCGGCAGCTGGCTCTGCTGCCATCTATTGTCCTCCTTTTTAAAACCTGCCTTGGCCCATCATCAAATGGTATTAGGGCTTCATGTTCAGGAAATTTTGTCATTGCAAGCCGCCGTCACTCATCACTGGGATCAGTTTGCAGCCTACCAGCAGTGGATTAATTCCCTGTTTTCCTTAGTATCTGACAATCAGCGCAGCTCTGTCATCTCCCAGTCTTGTTTGGTTACTTCCATCAAAAGAATGTGTCAATCCATCCCCAATTATTTCAGAGAACGCCTTCATGAGTTCCACCAACTGGAACAGCCCTGGCGTGCCCAAGTAGACTCTACTTTAAACGCCTATCTCACTGACTTAGAACAACTTGTGCAACAACTTAACAAGCTCAGTGCTTATTTCTTTTACCAATTACAGCAAGTAGCGGTTCATGCTTCAAAGGGCCTCTGAAAACTTGGCAAGGACTTTGATCAAGAAAGGGCTGCTACCGCTGCTACCATCGCCAAACTCCAGACTCAAGTAAATGAACTGTCTGCCTCCAAAGCAGGTGCCCCGCCTTCTTCTCCATCCAATGAGCTAGCAGATAGAGAAAAGAGGCTCTAGGATGCCATTTGTGATTTAAGAGCATCTAACCAGAGTCAGGATTGCCCCCCAAAGTCCCTCAGCCTGACCCTCAAGTGCTTGCAGTGATGGCTCAGGTTGCTGAATTACAACAAGAGGTTGCTACTTTGTATGAGGCAATTGCGTCTGTTGTTAGTCCGCCTAGAGTTGTAGATGAAGATGGTTGTTGCCCTAGCTTGTCAGGAGCCCCCACATCCATTGTGCTAGAAAGTTGATAGCTCTAGCCAATGAAGTGGACCTCCTGAAGCAAGATCACTCTGAGCTTGATAAATATGTACAAGAACTAAGTGAAGTGGTCAATTCAGTAAATGACAGGTTTTTACCTTGCCTTTTGGTAGGCCCATCTCTTACTTCCCAACTGGCTGAGCTTTCCTTGGTAGTAGCTACACAGGGTCAGTGCTGGATGTTACTGAGCAGCAGATCATCCTTGCTAATAATATGGACACCTGTACTGCTGACACCTTGACTACCCTTGAAGATAGTGTTTGCCAGCTGTGGGCCAGGTAGCCCCCCACTGAGTCAGAAGCAGAATTCTCCCCACGCATAAATGTACTTGATAGCAACAATGGTGGCCCAACTCCAGAAGCACATTTCAAGCCTACCTTTAAGCAAGTTTTTGACCCCAGAACCTCAATCATTGCAGCTTTCCTAACTATCTATGAAACTGCCATGAGAAGAGCCTTGGATGAGGTCAAGAAGAAACACATTCTGACCTGTCTACACCCAACCTGCCAAGAGCTAGTTGTGCCAGAGCTGCCCACCATTTAAACCTGGGAAGATATGAAGCAGCTTCTGATTGACAATTTTGGTGGTGACCTTATCCTGGAAGTGAAGAAGGACGCCTTCATGCATATTGCTTTCAAGCCTAAAGATACACTAGCTGAGTTTGCAGACCAATTTTACATGGAAGAACAGCAACTGATAACAAGCAGACAATTGATAGCCCATGAAGCTTACATGGCTTGCGCTCAAGCCCTCAAAGTTAACCAGCTTCTGTGCCTTCACTTCAAAGCCCATAAGACTATGCTTTCCTCCATGAAGAGCATAAAGACACTGTTGCAGGACATGTACCTTACCCATTCTGGAGAAGTTGTTAGGGAAGGTTGAGCTACTTCTAACTCTGGTTTGTCTTTTCTGGGGTCCTTGCATTCTTATCATGAACTTGAAAAACCCTCCTTGACGCCAAGGCTGCCACAACTGTGGACAGATAGGTCATCATTCTCAAGTCTGCACCAACCCACAGGTTGAAGGAGCTGATCCAAAAGAGCAGGCGGGAAAAGACCAGTCAACCTAGAGGCAGAGACGCTCTTGGTTGAAAATTCTTCCCAGTCTCTTTCAATCCCTCCCTCTATATCTGACTCCAAGCCTGCTGATAATGAGGCTCCTCCTATCCTCCTATTGTTCCACAATATCTCTGACAACTCTGACATGGACAATTCTGATGTAGATGATCCTAACGCCTATGGGTATTCTGTCCTGGCCATCCCTGAAACTATTACAGTCCTTTATAAGCTATGTTCTGGGAAAACTACAACTGCTAAGCCTTTGCAAGAAGCCAAAGAAGTTGTCTCTTTCCCTTACCTCAATCAGGCCAAGAGGTCCCCTGTGCTAGTTTAGCCGTCAGAAGAAGTTGCTAAGGTTGCTAACGCTGTCTTTAAGAATGTATCTGTTTTGCTCCCTCTCCAGACTGTTAATAAGGAGTTCCCAGGGTTAAGATGCATGATTGAGAAGTGGGATAAGGAACTAGCAGAGGCTCAAGATATCTTGACTGTCCTTCCCCCCTTTGGTTGCACTACCACTCAAGTAGAGATATCCATTCAAAAAGTGAAGATCAAGGCCGTTCTAGACACTGGCTTGCCAGTCAACGTTGTCTCCTCCAAGCTTGTGAAGAAACTCAAACTTACCCCTGACCTCAATTATCACCAGTTGTATGGCACAGCTGGACTGTCTATGACCTGCGCCATAGGGGCGTACTCCGCTCTACCCATGCGGTTTGGCAAGCTTCTCCTAGCTGCGCCAGCAGTTGTTTTGGAAAACAAGAGTTAAAATCTCTTAGTTGGCACCCAGTTCCTTAGGGAATATAATGGGATAATCAACTTAAAAGATGGTTAACTCTCTATTCTGGGATACAAAGTCCCTCTGATCTTTGAAGAGCCGGTTAAAGTTCCTGGGAAACGTCTCAAGACATGTGCCTTGGAATATCCCACTGGGGTTTTCAACCTCAAATATTGCACCCACTCTTCAAACATGAAATGACCACCCATGGCTTGTCCTGCGTCTGAAGGGATCCCTCTCCTAGCCACGTCTGCTGTCACCATCCCCCCTGGCTCCCAGGCCATCCTAGACTCCCAGATATCATAAGAACTACCTGAGTAAACCTTCTTGGAGTTGTACTCTCCCCCCTCATTAGGGCACAACAAGCCTTATCTCTGTCCTGGGATCCTAGACGTCTCCCATAAGGACCCTGTTCAGTTGTTGGTAGCCAACCTGACTGCACTCCCCATGACCATGTCTATGGGTCAGGTTGTTGGATATGGCAAGTTGTTGAGCGCTCCTGATGTCCTGTCTCTTCATCCCTTTGGCATGTTTCAAGATTTTAACCTACCTGAGGATGAGCCGCAAGTCCTATCTTTGTTTACTGCACAAGACTTTCCACAACTTTCCCTGGTTCAACAGAAAGAGGTGCTAGACTTGCTAGACCAATTTTCCGACATCTTTGCTAAGGACAGTACCAATTACGGTTTAGCCAAAGGCGTTATCCATCAGATTGACACTGGCAACACTCCCCCCTTCCGTGCTAAACTGTATTCCATAGTTGTATAGAAGACGCCCAAGTATCTAAAGAGCTCAAACAACTGTTGGCTGCTGGGCTGCTGGCACCTTTCCAAATTCCTTGGGCATCCCCGCTACTCATCCTAAAGAAGAAAGATGGAGGTCATTGTATTGTGATAAACTACCGCCAATTGAACTTCTTGATCAAGAAGGACTTGTACCCCTTGCCATGTATTGATGATGCTCTTTGAAGTCTTAGAGGTTCTAAGTTTTTCTCTGCAATGGATCTGTCATCTAGATACTGGCAAGTTGATCTATCCCCCAAAGATTGCCAAAAAGCCGCGCTCATTACATATGAAGGGCTTTTTGAGCCTACTTGCATGCCACAGGGACTCTGCAACGCCCCAGCTACCTTCCAAAGGGCCATTGACTCAATCCTCCGCAACTTGAAGCTGTCATGTGTCCTAGTATATTTGGACAATATAACAGTTTTCAGCGCTACCTTCACCAATCACCTGGCTCATCTCAAAGAGGTGTTCATAAAGATTTGAGAAGCTGGCCTCAAGCTAAAACCTTCCAAGTGCGCTTTCTTCAAAGAGTGTCTTGAATTCTTGGGCCATGAATCAACCCAGACCAGGATTCGCCCAATGACTAAGAAGGTTGAGGCCATTGACAAAATTCTTCTGCCCACCAACCTGCAAGAGGTACAAGTCTTTCTAGGGATGATGGGGTATTATAGACAGTTTATCCCTGACTTCTCCAATACTAGTGAACCTCTAATCCAGCTGTTACGTAATGTCCCTTTCAAATGGACCTCCAGTCAGCAGCAAGCCTTTGAGACCCTTAAGCAAAAACTCAAAGAAGCTTCTATCCTAGTGTACCCTGACTACAATAAGGAGTTCATCCTATACACCAACGCTAGCAATTTTGCTATTGGAGCTGTTCTGGCCCAACTAGACAACAAGGGTGTAGACCATCCTGTGGCTTACACTTCCTTTGTGATAAACAAGCATGAGAAGAATTATAGTGTCACAGAGAAGGAGTGTCTTGCAGTGTTGCATGCAGTCAAACAGTTTTGTCACTACGTATATAGTACCCACTTCACAGTTGTCACTGATCACGCTTTGCTTAAGTGGTTACAACAGCTTAAGGAGCCTGAAGGACGCCGCTCTAGATGGGCCCTACGTCTACAAGGATACAAATTCACTGTGCTCCACTGCCCTGGGATTCAACACCAGAACACTGATGGGCTCTCCAGAATGCACATTCTTGCTTTGTATCCTGTAGAGGTTGATCAGTTATACAAACTAATTGGGTACCCTTCTTCTTGGGAAAGTGAGACAGAAGAGGTACAACTGGCCTTGTCCAAGCTGTCCAAAGATACCCTCATATGCAACAATCAGCTCTTCAAGAAGGTACAAGACCAGTATCTGCCTTATGTAAGACCCAGTCTTTGCCTCTTGTTGGTGTTGCAAGCTCATAAAGAGATTGGGCATGGAGGCATTGCCAAGACCTTTGATTGTCTTCAAAAGAATTACTTCTGGGAGAACCTTTACCTGCTGATCCCAGAAGTCATAGCTAGCTGCCACAACTGCCAGCTGCAGAGGCCTCAAGCTGCTGCCTACAAGTTTAAATTAGTTCCCCCTCAACATGCTTTTCATACTGTCAGCATTGGCGCAGTAGGTCCTCTCCCCCTCTCATGTTCTGGGTGTTTCTTTATTCTGATTGCTGTTGATCACTTCAGCAAGTGGTTAGAGGCTTGCCCTACAAAGGACATCACGGTAAGACAACTGCTGCCTTCCTGTTACAAGATGTTTTCTACCGCCATGGCTGTCCTCAAGTGTTGCTCTCAGATAATGGGACTAACTTTAATGCCAAGCTGGTAAACTCTGTTGCTGAAGCTTTGGGATCACACCAGTCCTTCTCTGCCCCCTACAATCCTTCTACTAATGGGGCAGTTGAGCGTTCAAATTCAACACTGGTCTCTATCATGAGGAAGCTCACTTACTCTGACGCTGCCAACTGGGACCTATACTTACCTGCTGCTCTCTTTGTGTACCGCCTTAGCAAACATTGTGTCACTGGATAATCCCCTTCTGCTATGTTATATGGGCAAGAGGCTACTACCCCCTTGCTCTTGGGGCCGCCTGCTTACCTCTGATAAGGCCATGAATCCTGACAACCACATCAAGGATCTGGTCAACCGCATAATTGATATACAGACCACTGCCTACACTTTTGCATACAAGACTAAGATGCTTGAGCTTTCTCCTGATAATGCTGGACGCTCCCCCTGCCTGAATTTGCTGTTGGTGACCATGTACTTTACTACCAACACAGATTAGGTGGTTGCGCACATAAGTTGGACTCCCTGTGAATCAGCCCTTTAGAAGTGACTTTTAAACAAGGGTTCAAATACACTGTAAAGCTCCTCTCCAGTGGCTGTCCTTTTGCTTGAGTGCACGCAAAGTTCCTTTGTACATACCACCCCCCTAAGGCCAATCTAGGGGAGGGCAATGTTGTGAATACTGCTATTCACCATGTATCAATTTTGCCTTTGGTGGGCCATTTCAAAGACAAATCTCTTGCTTTTGCTTTTGCCTCTCAAATGAGTTGATGACTGAATCAGGAAATACAATTGTTTGGTTTCTTGATCCTGCGCAACTCACTTACCCCACTCATGCTTGTGGCAAGTGATCCTACTGTCCTGGTATTGATTTGTGGTATTGCAAACCACTATATAATACATTCTCTATTTCCCAATAAAATTAAGTTCTATTCACTTTTTTGTCTTTGTGTCTCCACATACTTTGGCGCCTCTCTAGCCATGTCTAGTAGATATTATTCATTAAGGGCCACAAGGTAATCACATAGCTTCCCTGCCATTCTAACCAAGACTTAGTAAAAATCCAATCCTAAGGTTAGGATTTTGTGTTGTGACTCTGTGACGCGCCTCAGATTACAATAAGCAATCTCTTCTAAATCTTCATTGCTTCTCATACTGTATACTTCCCATAAGTATATAAATGATAGTGATAGCACAGGTAGGTTACCCACCTCTACTCAAATTGAGAAAAATGCCTCTAAAGAAAAAATGCAGGGAATGATACTCCCTACTGGTCAGAGAACTTGTTAAGAGGGACAAGCTATCCTTGCAAGATATACCATATTCAACAATATCATCACCCCCATCAAAATTTTTAAATCCTCATTACAGCAGGGACTTTGGACCAACCCACCAGCCAAGGAATATATAGGGTATCTGCCATGGATGTCATTTCTCATAAAGTAGTAGGTAAGCATTTCCATGGGGGATTAACCCCAGGCCCAGCCATGTTTCTTTCCAGCCAGAAATCAATATGCCCACTGCCCACGTTTTTGTGATTAAATATCATAAACAACTTTCTCAGCTAACAAGGAAACAAAAATCCCAAAAAAGGTTTAACCCCTGATCTAGCTGCCCAATATTTTGTCTCTCTGATTGACCTCTTAGCCAGATGGCTGTTTTGTTTTGCAGTTGGCACACAGTCACATCTAAACTGAGAACTTTCCCTGAAACTTTAAGATACAGAACCCTTATCTTTGAGTTTCTAAGGCCTCCCGAGGTGGGGCTTGGTTGTTGTCTGGAAAGCCCTATAGACCTTCAAGATTCTGGGCCCAATCCCAAAAGTTGCTCATCACATGGCCCTGAAGATGGGTACTCCAGACTTCTGGAAAATCAGGTCTGAGCCACTGCTACCTACTCACCCTCCCAAACCCCCAAGGAAAACATAAAGTCATTCCCCCCTTTGGCTCTAGATAGTTGCTATTTTTCTGCCAAATCAATAAATCTCTTTAAATCCTGCTAGGCCATTAAATACGCTTGGGGTTTGGTTTAAACATTTGATGAGAAATTTGTGTTAGATTATGTAAAGTTACACCTCCCCCTTAGGCCTCTAATTCAATCTTCACCAAATGCTTGAGGATCTCTGCCAACTTACGCCTGGATATCTCCCAAAGATCTACTGAAAAACCCCCAAGAAAGGTTCTCACACTATTAAGTGCAGAATTAGTTTGAAAATGCCCCCACCTAACCCACCCAAGATACACCTCTGGTTAAATATCATGTGAAAGAGCAGCTGAGAGCAGTGGTAATTGCATTAAAGACAGGTTCCTCAATTTTTAGTTGAGTCAGTTTTCCCTTTGATTCTTTCTATTTGGATTTTTCCTGATTTTCCTGTCTCAAGAGATGCATCCATATTCCTTCATATCATTGGCCAATAAGTTTTGGACATTCAAATTCCCACCCAAATTACATCCCCTTCCTTTAAATTAATGCAAGAGTTATAAAAGACCTTGTTTCATCAATCTCTACTTAATAAAGTTCAAAATTTGTTAGTCTGATCTGGCCATTTGGTTTTTTCTGTTTTTTCAGTGTTAAGTTGATTTCTTTCCCCCCTTTGGCCTCCCAGGAATTGTTGGAAACAACATTTTGATTGTTGCTAAAACTGCAAATTTTGTTGTGATCAAGAGCTTGGTTTTATTTCCTCTTGACCTACTCCCCAATTCTCATAACAATATCTTCAATGACATTGAAGATTTGTTTGGAAATCTGCTTTTTGGTGCCTTGGAATATGTGCACATTGGATGCTTTTTAATAATGATGGGTTTGGTTGCAGTCTGCTAAGGTGCCACAGCAATTAATAGAACCTTCAAGAAATTGACTTCCTGATTGATTGGTCAAGCAATCAATTGTAAAATTACTATTTAAAAATATAATGGAGACCCAATTTTGTGTTTAATGTTGATCCCAGGGTTTTGTGGCATGTGAGCCTTGCAAGCTCCTGGTTATTTGTGTTCAAAGGGGGGTTTCCTCTGGAGAGGCAATTGGTAATTGTTTCCACATAGCTTCCTGTGCTGTGATCAGGCATGCTAGCTGGTTTTTTAGCATTCTAGGCCCTGACATAGAGCCATAACTCTGAAAGATTTTTTATCCTCACAATTTTAGTACCAGTTAGCTCATTTTACCAGTGGCTGCCTTGGTTCTTCAGAGCCCTTTGCTCCCAAGAAAGTTCATATGAGCCCCCCTCTCAGGAAGAGCCTTTTCTTCTTGACTTTACCCCCTGTCTTTTGTCTTGGATAGCGCTTATGGGTCTGAAAACCTTCCTCCCATGACCTACCTCCACTTTCTCTCTGTCAACCCACTCAGAGCAGCCATCCCAGTTGCTTACTAGATAGCATCCTGGTAGATTTTCTCCCAGGATGAGAGTCAAACTTAGTTATTTTATCCCTTCTCTCACAAAAAAGGCTCATCAGGCCCTATAATATTAAGCCCCAAGCCCAAGTCTTTTCAGTTTTCACAAAGCAAACAGATGAATTTTAAAGATCAGAAACATGTCTAGATATAGCTTAAAAGGCTATAAAAGCACCTGTATTGAAAGCATGATTTTTTATTGCACCTTGGATAAAATATGGGCCTCTGATTCAAACATCTATTTTCTTATCTGAATTTGGCATTTCTATATTTCAACATGGTACCCTCTGGTCTGAAAGCCTCCTCCAGCCAAACCGCCAACAGCCTTACAGAGCCCCATTTCAATGTTTACCCTTCACTTGATATCCCCCCACAAACATGTAAACTTTATCAAATATCCACCAAATCCTGCATAAAAGGATTTTTCCCTGGATAATATCATTCTTTCTGATCCCCTGGCCTAGACCAGAATCAAATATATTGATAAGGAGCGTCTTTTGGGAAAGCTTTTAATATGGAATTGAGAAGAATAGAAGTATATTTTACAGTAGTTTTAAAAGCTATGAAAGCAATCAAAAATACCTCAGATTTAATCAAATTTATTTTAGATTTAAAAAAATACAACTATCAGGTTAAAATATACACTATATTAACAGGGATTTAAGCTTCAATGGGCAAAATAGGTCAACACAGCAAAGAAGTGCTCACGCGCAAAGCAAAACCATTGAAAATACAATCTGAAATACATTGATTCACAAACAAAATGGTGTGAGTTGACTTTTGGTGTACATATGTTTACTATGTGAATTGGTGACAAAATACACCCAAGCACAGTGTGTCAAAACTCAATCCAAAAACAAAACACAATAACAACTCACTATGTAAACAAAATCACTCAAATGTTGTATAAATGGATTGTAATCAAGAATAGATACCAAGGTATCTAAAATAAGACACACAATTCAAGACTTAAATTTTAAAAATATTGTGTTGAGTGCTTAATTTGGTGTAAAATCTGGGGAAATGGGTGGAAATTATGTTGGGTATTCTAAAAGGGTGTTTTAAAACAAAAAAACTAATTAAGAAATAAAAATCTATAATTGGGATATGGTGAATATTACTTAAATATCCATATTCAGATAAAAGCAAAAATTAAAATTAAGGAGTGACTTAGTTAAATTTTATTTAGTATTTTATTAAATTTCAAATTGGAAGGTAAACAACAACATAGTGACAATGCACCCGTTGTGTGACATGGTTGCAGTCACCCCTGTGGATCAAAGAACAGAGTTAGTGCAACCCAATTGCCTACTCAGGAAGGAGATGGTAGAGGAGAGTTTGATAGTGACACTGCACTGACACAGCTGGTTCAAGGAGCACAAGCTGCTAGGGTGCAGAGCATCAACCCTTGGGCCCCTAAGCTGATCCAGAAGCTCATCAAGGTTACCACCACAAAAACAGTTAGAAACAAGGAGGTAGAACTTACTTTGTATGTGTTCAATGTTGTGTACTTGCTAGAGTTGGTCCTGTCAGCCATGCTGGAGAAGGTGAAGCCTATACTTGACACTAGCTATGAGCCCTACATCAGTGATGGCAACCAAGAAGAGGACAATGAGCCTGAGCTCTATAGAACCACAGAGGGGCAGTTAGTGTTAAAGAAAGTTGCTGTGCTCTACACCAAGGTACCCATGCCCTGTGTTGTGCCCAATGCCAACAAGTTAATCCCCACTGCCAAAATGCCTGCCCAGAAGTGCATCCCTGATATCAAACGCATCATCCTGCTTAAGCTAATGTGGGAATCTGGTGACTACAAGGCAGCCACAGCTCTTGTTGGGGTGGATTCCAAGTATGCCTCCAGGACCTTCAACAAGTTCATTCATACTGGCTGAGTCCTTGCTGCAGAGAAATCCTTGCGCGTGTCAACCATGCTCACCAAGGAGCACAAATGGGTAATCTGCCAGTGGATAACCCAGAGCTGTCATCTTGAACTGGAAAATATACAGGCCATGATCAAATCTACTTTTGGGGTTAAGCCCTCAATTTCCTTTTACTACCATCTGGTCAAGGGAATATGCTTTTCCTGGAAAAAGCTCAGGGTATCCCCCTACAATTGTAATAGCCCAGCCAACATTGACGTCTAGAAAAAATACACAGAGGTGTACACTGCCCTCAAAGCCAAGGGGACAGTAAAATTCTATTACATTGACAAATCAGCATTTGCCTTGTCTATGTGGAATGAATATGAGTATTTCCAAAAGGCTCATATGACAGGGTAGCTTAGTGTGCTGCAGTCTGCGCCACAGCCTATTTGATGATGGTTCTTCTTGGTCCAAAGGGCGTTGAGCTGTATCAAATGATATTGGGTTCTCACAATACCTGTACTTTTCTATCATTCCTCCAATTGATCCAGGAGCACCTGAGGCTCATAAGCCCTGGCTTCACCAATGTCATTGTGTTGGACAACATTGGTCTCCACAAAGTGGCTGACATTCTTGAGGAATTGCCAATGATTGACACCAGCATTGCTGTGGCCCCCCAGCAATTGGCCACGGCAAATTTGCGCCTTCTCTTCCTCCCTGCTTATTTGCCCTTCCTAAATTCCATTGAGGAAGTCTTTGGGTGGCTCAAGCAATTTTTCAAGCAAGAGACCCCAACTGGGACCAAGGACCTCTTTGATTTACTGCAGGCCAGGATCCACACCCTCCCAGCTTAGACTGTGGCCAAATTCTATGGCCACGCAGATTTTTTCATCCCCATGTGCCTTGCCAAGCAGCCAATCAATTGAAGGCTTAGCTTGTCCAAATTTTATATATTCTCTAATTTATTATGTAAGATTTATTAATAAGCATTTTATTTAGGAAGCTTCTAAGCCCACAATCACATCCAGAGGGAACATCAATGAATGTTTGTAATTTATTTATTTCATATTAATTTTCTCTAGTATGGCATCTGAGGTTATCCCAAACACTTGATACTGGATTACGCAAATATATTTATATCACTTCTGTCAAATAAATATAAAAATCAAATTAAAAAAGGTAAATGTATAAGGTACAAAGTAGAATTGTATTTTGTTAACGTATATTATTATGCTTTTATGAAAACCTTCTCTGGGGTTTATTTTGAAAAACTTTTTTGCTAAAATAAAAATTATAAAAAGTATTATAAATAAAATTTTCTAAAGTGTAAAGATATTTATTGGAAAAGAGAGTTTTAAGGGCGCCTGTAATGGGTTTGGCGGTATGTATCCACCCTGCAATAGAGGTGGCACACAACCTCCACTGCCACACTGTGAACAGTAGATACACCCTTATTAAAATACTCCCCCTGCTGGTGAAAGGAAGTAGGGTCAGGTGGGAGTGAAGCAGCAACTTTTTGGGCTGGCTACAAACCCTTATATCCCAGCCAGGATCAGGACGTCTTGGATCACATGGTCAACCAAGTTGTATCCGGGGGGACCTTCTTCCCATCCAGGAAGACCCTGACCTTGTCAATCCCTAGGAGGACCCTGTCAAGATTCTCTACTGACACGCACATCCCAAATTAAAAGTTATATCCTAGGTAAACCACCAGATGAAGCCTTTGCTCAGCAAAGGCTTCAGTAAAATCAGACAATTTATTAAACACTGAGCTTATTTTTTTTCTCATGTTTTGTTTTAGCAAAGGTGAGATCCATTGCCAGAGGTACCCCCATCTTGTTGGCACTTCAGGCCAGCCCAAAGTCTGTCAGGAAGATCTTGGTCTTCTTTATGGCTGTTGCAGACACAACAACCAATTTACCCACTGTGTGCCCAAAGTTCTCCAACAGGTAAGACATAGTGTGCTTGACTGGGGAAGCAGAAGCAAGCAACCACATGTGCCTGGCCCATATCTGGTATATTCTTGAATGGGAGCGTTGCCAAGACGTCCCAAACAAGCTCAATGGAGTTTATACAGTAAACTCCACTGAGAACCACTGGGTTCAGGCAGGCCAGTTGGGCATCCTTGTAGGCAGTAACCACCCACTCTGATGCCCCCTTGGCATGGGTTAGCTCAGCCAATGCCTCCTGTTACATCAGAAAGATATCATGAACACAGTCCTTCAGCTTGTGCAAACAAGTAGGGGACAGAAATAGCTGCTTTGCCACATGATTGGTGCAATTGGCGCAGAATATGGGGAAAAAGGGGACCAAGACCAGGCAGAGTTTAGTTTCTATGTTTTCTAAAAAAGGTAAGTATTTAGAAATTTTTATTAATTTTATTTTTTAGGTTACCTTCACAGGTTTCCTCCTTGCCTGTATCTTTGGTAGGCCTTGCCATTCTTGGTGCAAGCAATTGCGCTGGCAATTTGGTGGCCTTGGTTCTTGCGCGCTTTGCAGGTTTCAGGTGGGCATACATTTCAGGGTTGTTGGCCCAGACAAACCACACAGAGAGGGCAAAGGGCTTGAATTAAAGGCCCTCAACCACTGTCTTCTGAATGTTTAGTAAGTGCTCAATTTTCTTCTCAGGGGTGTCTGGTGTTTTGGTCATAAGGGCCTTTGCTGACACCTTTTTGAGTTTGTCCCCTGCAAGGACGGCAGACTTCACTTTTTCCTTGACCTTGCGGTCAATTTCTTTGATTTTGGCAATTGCCAAGTCAAGGTCTTTTAGAAGTTTTTCTAATTTGCTCATTGATTTTTACTAACCTTTTCATATGTTTTTATAGCTTTCACCCCAATAAAATCTGTGTTATTCTGATATTTTTGCCTCTTTGTTTATCCTTGATTGTTTCACATTTACTAAAATATCCCATCTTTTACCCATTGTGTATATGTTTTACGCTTAACTCAATATGTGTTGTTTGCTTTGTGTTGGCATTGTTTCCTTAATTGCCATATTATTTTTGGCACTTTGCACAGCCCCTTGTAATAATATTAACAACAATTTGGTGGTGGTTGAAATTTGAATTAGAAAATTACAGGTTAATTGTGTTTAGGTAAAGTTGTTACTGATCCAAATTCAAAACCTTAATGATAAACTTTAAGTCAATCAGGAGCCACGTGATAAAGTGATTTCTGTGACATAAAAGGTCATTAAATAATTCTTTGGTGCATGTGCGCTAATTAATATGATTGGCTGGATGTTTTGCCATTGTGCACCATTGCCGCTGTGGCAAGTTGTTAGTGGACTAGTGCCCAATCAGATGCTGGGTTAGCACTAGTCCATCAAAAACTTGCCACAGCAGCTATGGCACACAATAGCAAAACAACCAGCCAATCATATTAATTAGCGCACATGCACCA
Organism: Entomophthora muscae; assembly: GCA_014839935.2. Classification (NCBI taxonomy): domain Eukaryota; kingdom Fungi; phylum Entomophthoromycota; class Entomophthoromycetes; order Entomophthorales; family Entomophthoraceae; genus Entomophthora; species Entomophthora muscae. The sequence continues at coordinate 87,000 of QTSX02002182.1, read as the reverse complement.
AAGAATTATTAAATGACCCTTTATGTCACAACAATCACTTTATCACTTGGCTCCTGATTGGCTTAAAGTTTATCATTAAGGTTTTGAATTTGGATCAGTAGAAACTTTACACAAACACAATTAACCTATAATTTTCTAATTCAAATTTAGCTGATCACCAAAGTGTTGTTAATATTTTCACAAGGGGATGTGTTTGGGTGCTAAAAATAACTGTGTTTGGGATCTAGATCCATGACATAGTAAATATATGATTTTATAGAAATAAGCTGAACATAAAGAATAAAACCAACTATAACTAGGATAACATGAACAATTGAAATTCAAAACAAAGATAATATAAATAGAAAATGTTTGGCAACAGGGGGTTTATTGGGGTGGGGAAGAGTAATCCCTAGTAGGCAGAATAGTGTGGGAAGGAAGGCGTAGAGGCAGTGCTGGTCTGGGGGGTGTTGCGCTTTTTGCATTACAGCGCCACAATTATTTGAGATTATAGGTCACAGGGCATTTTCTTGAATACATTCATATGTGAGGATATGAGTAGTATTGTATCAGAAGAGCCAGCATTGAATGGAACCATAATTATTGTCTGTCAATGGCTTCTGATTGCGCAGAAGCACTTAAGGATTAGGATAAAGGTCAACCAGATTAAAGATATATCCCAGACAAGTCAATACTAAAAGCTTATTTTTATTGTGAGTGATTCATTCTTCTTATATCTTCTGCAAAGGTTAATCCCTGGGCTGCTAGCAATGTCTTCTAGGACATTTTAACACGCCCTAATTTGGGTAATTATTAATCTAGGTTTGGCGCTTATTGCACATCAACCAATAAAATATGTTCATCTTCACCCAGAACAGGTGATCCTTGCTGGCATGGAATATTTTAGTACTTCAGGATCACTTCCTACTTCTCTGGCATACTCCAGGAATAGTGCTTATTAATGTGATAAATATGGGAATTTGATATAATGGGGAATCAAACCCAAGCCTTGGCGCTCAATGTAAAAGGAAAGTGGCGCTTTGGCACCTGAAATATTTTCCAGACACTGCTTGCAATAATTTTCAGTTGGCGCTGCGGCGCTTGACATAAAAGTAGTTCAGCACTTTGGCGCCTAATCCAAAGCTAGTCAGCGCCGCGGCGCTTGTGTATTTTTAAAGTGGCGCAGCAGGAAATCATGTATCACTTAAATGCTGTGGCAACACTTATCATTGGCTAATTTAAGGTCTAAGTCAGCAGGCTACTGCTGATTCAATATGCATATGATTTATACTATTAATTTATGTCATTTGATAGCTGCAAATTGTATCTGCAAGCTCTGTCATAATTAGCATCATTGTATTTTGTACTACTAATTTATGGATTTGGTTGTAGCAATCCCAATCTGTGAGCTCCGTCATAATTGAAATCATTGCTTGGTCAAAATTCCCAATAGGGGGTCTGGGATTGGGTGGGTGGGACTTAAAGGTGGGGGGTAGGAGTAGGAGGATTTTGCGTGATGACCATCATATACCGCTATTCACATTCCTTGTCTGTCATTGGCTTGATTAGCTGGTAGGTGGCTGTTGCACGGGGTGAGAGGTGCTTATTCTTACGTGATTGGTTGCCCATGTTCACATGGAAAACTATTTGCGCAAATAAGTCAGCCATCATTTGGTGACCAAAGAGAGAATTTTGGTCAAGGACCCCAAGATAGAGGCCGTTGAAAGACTGAGGGCGGTGCTCCTGTACTGTGTCTCTGATATTGAAGAAGACAGTATAACCTAGATGGATGTCTGCGTGGACAGAGGGGTAGACTGAGGCCTGGTGCCTGTGTTGCTAGATGGCCTCAAGAGCAGTGGAGCTATCCTCCATCTGGTGGCTTAAAAAAACACGGTGCTTGGAATTTGAGCCATCTCAGGAGTTGAGTAAACCGCCAAGGATGTGGCTGTACTTGTAGCCATCAGTAAAATCTGGGTTTGTCTGATAATAGACAGAGCCCTTGGCTGAAACAGCCAGAAATGCACCCATGAAAGTCCCCTTATTGACCTTCTTTCCTTTTTGAGTGGCAGCTCTTCCTTGCTTACCAAAATCATCAAAAGCTATCAATAGCTTATAGTAGAAGATAAACATGACATCATCAGAAAAACTTGCCAGACATTTGACAAGGGTGGATTTGATGGCGGGAGCATATGGTTAATTCTCAGCGCCATCCCATTGGTCCCCGGCAACATTGGTTAGCACACAGACTGACACCACCTTCCCATACATCCAGAGCTTCACCATGCACTCAGACACCCAAATGCCATGATGTGCATGTTGCTTCTGGACCTGGTTCAAGGAAAGCTTGGGGTCCTGCTAAAGGAGGTCAAGATTAATTGGATATGGCTTGGTGATTTGGGACTTGGGGGCCTTCTTGGGCTTTTTGGCTGTCCCAATCAGATTCCCCTTGTTCATTAGGTTGTTGAACTCCCACATTATGGTGGTCTGGGTAAACTTTAATTGGTCAGTGTCAGAACTTTTGGTTCTGCTCTCAGACCTGGCGGTCTGATAATTGTTTGCTTTGTTGAGTAATAAAGATTTATTTGTCATTATGTTGATATTAGCTTGTATGGCAACAAGCGTTACTTGCAATGTCTGGTTTTTCCTTGGCACTGCAACAGCAAGCAATGGCAAGGGAGGCAACTACAAGCGGCTTGCTATACGGGCAGCTTGCTTAGTTAATCAAGTACTGACAACGGTCTTCAAACTTGGATATTCTTCTTCTACTGTGAAAACGTTCTACAGTAGGCAAGGGTTATTATTGTCTGCCTTCAATCAGTCCAATGGAAGGGCTTTTATAGAGCTTGCGCTCTCTTGCCAGGATAAGATCATCTGGCGCTTCTAACTCTTGCTTGGTCAGTCTTTTTGTCCCCAGACCGCCAGCATCAACCCCCAGAGTCAGGCATCCATGCAATGGCATGGGATTCCATATCATATTACCCTGCGCTGGGTACTTGATTGTCATAGAATAGAGCATAATCTATAAGCGCGCCGGCAGTGGCGGTGCTAATTGATTACTCTATTTTTAGCGCATATAGTTGTGTTCTTAGGCAACTCTTCTGGCATTGATTTGCACTGGCACTGGCGGTTTTCTTGCAAATTGATCATATGCATTTTATATTTGGAGGACTCCATCATTACTACCCTGGCAGTTTGCCAGAGTATTTTGGAATAACTCTAGCCAATTGGGAACCAGTCATAATTGGCAAGTTATTGTATTCCTGGTTGTTCTTGCAGTAGTAATCCAAATCTACACTATGAGGGCTTCTTAGATCAATTAGGCCTATTAGCAATATATCAGAAGCTTCTGCAATTATTGGCTTGGCAGATTGCCAAGGTAAACAAGGTAGAGCAAATTCAGTATAAATTCCTGAAAGTCAGCAATCTGATCCTAGGAAAGACCCTGTAGATTCAGGGCCACAATTTCCTGGAGAATTTGGACAGTAATGATTCTGTGTTTGGGGGTTGGGCTGGGGGAGCTGAAGCCTGATTGGCTGTAGGGGGAAGGTTGGCTGGAGGCAGGAAGTTGTTTCAAATCAAGGTTACCATCCTGATTGGTAGGTTGACAGGCAGCTTGTGCGGGGGTGGGTACAGGAGCGGGGGCAGAGCTAAACACTAGGTGAATGTTGAACAAGTCAAAGCCATAGGGTTTGGGGGTCAGGTACAGGTCAGCTTCCTTGTTAGCCGCCTCAAAGGCTTGGGTGTAAATGGGTATATCCACATTCTGAGCCTTGCCTCCATTGAAGCTGGCTTGACTGCTGCTGGATTGGTTGCTGGCACTGTTGAAAATGTTGTTGCTATTAAAAACCATCTTAAAATAAAACCTAGGATAAAATCACTAAAAGTAGAAATTTTAAAATATAATGAATTATTTTTATTGTAATCTTGAGTCTATATTTGGAAGGTTATCAAAACCATTCCATACAAATCTGGAGCCATGAGAATGAATAAAATGCATCTGTTCCTAAATTGAATAGCTGTTGATTGGCTGTTAAATTGATAGTTTTCTATTTTAGGCTGCTCATACTACACATCTTGTGTGATTCCATTCTGTTTTGTTCTTGGGGAATCTTGCTTCTAGATTGCTCAAATTTTGTTTCATTTTAGTCCTTCTGTTGATGCCTCATATGAATCTTGATTGGATTATAATATACTATGGAATAGCATACATCTGTAAATTCACTGCCCCCTTTGGCTTTGGACAGGATTGCCTTCCCTTGCTGCTCAAAAAAGACCTTCCAAAGCCCAGCAAAGCCACTTAATTCACTCCAAGATTTAGCTCACACAGTGGATGAAAGATTTGTGTTGGCATACCCCGCAGAACCCCTGGCTTTGGTTGCTCCAGCTTGGGAAGAAACACTGGTTAATTTGGACTACTTATTAGCTTGGTATTGTCCCCTCCTAAAAGCAATCAGAAACAGCCAATCAAACAAGGCCACATCTGCAACCAGAAAGTTAAATGGACCTGAGCTAGTTGGGGTGTCCTCCAGCCAATCAGGTGGATCCGCGGAAATTACTTTGAAACTTTCCAGCACCCCTGACTTTGGTCAGCAAATTTTATCACCAACCAACCAAATGCAAGCAAACTCAGTCATGTGACCATTTTTCAACAACCCACTCCCTTTTAACAATGCCAGGGGACTTTGGGTCCCCTGCTTGTCAATTTTCTAATAAATTTAAAGTTTGAAGCACTTGCAAACACATTTTAAATTTTATAGCTGTTTGGGATTCAGTTTGTGACCCTGCAGCCTAAGGATTAAAGTGTTAGTATCTGTTCAAAGCTTACCTTGTTTCTGCTGGACTCAAACCTGGCTTCTCCTCTGGCCCCCTATACTAGCGTTAATTTACCTAGTTGTTGTCTTCTCTGCTTTTGCCTTTGAAAATAGCGTTTGAACTTTGAATTTTTGATTGAATTTCTTTATAATCTCTATTCTTATTTTGAATTTTCTCTTAAAACCATTGTTTTCAAACCTGTTCTTGCTTTCTGTTACGCTCAAGGCACTTGAGGCCATAGTAAAGCTGTGCCTACCCGTTCTGCTGCTCCTTTCTGCATTTCTGTTAAGGCTATCCTGCCTGAACTTTTCCCACTCATTTTTAGTCAAAAAACCATACCAACCTACTCCAAATTTTGAGGAGAATACTCCTATGATACTCCCAGCCCTTAAATTTGTGGTGTTTTCCCTGGCTCTGTTCTTGCTGCTCTTGTGGTCCACCTCCCCTGATTTATGGGGGAAAATCTCTTTGTCTGCCCAGCTAATAGGTAGAGACCCTTCTGGTCTATGGAGCCTCCCCAGCAGCCTTCTCTTTTCTGGTGAGGCTGTGGTCAAGAGCCTGACGTGCAATGACTTGGACCTGGACACTGTGGATCATACTTTGCCCGTCCCTGAAGAAGCTGTGTCTCCCATACCTTTCCTCCCCAGCGTGGTCCAGAGCCATTCAGTACCCCTTGGGCCCTCTAAGGTGTCCTCTCCAGCTCCCACCCGCACACCTTGGTTGCTTACTGGTCTGATACTGATGGGCCTGAACGCCTACTTCCCTCAGTTGTCCCTTGTGTCCTCCCTGTGGTCCCCCTCTGAGCAGCTGTCTCAGTTCTTCACTGGGTGGCATCCTGGTGGTTTGTTTCACCAGGATGGGAGCCAAACTTAGTTAGTTTAGCCCCCCCTCTCTCACAACATCTATCTCACTTGTTGCATCAGTTCATTTCATTTGTGGTTTAAACAACACTGCTTGATATTTGCTATAATTTTGTATAATGGGCTTGTGAAATTTTGTTTTTTATTTGACATTTCATTTATTAACTAATTTTTTTTAAATTAATTGAATCCTGAATCTTGCACAACTTGGATTTTGTTCAAATCTGAAATAATTTTGTTTAAATCTGAGGTATTTTTGGTTATTGCTATAGATTTTAAACTACTGTATTGGATAATACTTTAGACTTATATAGATTTTGCTATGGCGGAGATTTAGTTGGATTAAACCTAGGGGTTTGCCATTGTCATGCTGGGAGTATGGGGGTGACTCATTTCTGTAATAGGGCTCAGAGTACTTGGCTTGGATACTGTCATATGTGAGGATATGATTAGTATTGTGGCAGAAGAACATATAGGAAGAGGGATTAATAATTACTTTGAAGATTGGCTTCTGATCACGCAGAAGCACTTTCAATAAGTTGAAAAAGTATTTTATTATTATTAGGGGGAAAGTATTTATACCCTCTTAGTGAGCGTCTTCATGTGCTGTTGGCAATATCTTCTAGGATATTCCAACACACTCTTATTTTGGGTAGTTAGTGATCTAGGTTTGGCCTTTTTGAACACGTCAACCAATGAGATTTAATTGCTTCACCCAGCACAGGTAGTCCTTGCTGGTGTGGGGGTTTGGTATATTTTGGAGCCATTCATCCTGCTTAATTTGTGTCCCCACATTGGCTGCTTAGAAATACAGTCAAATTAAGAAATCTGAGGTTATGGGGAATTGAACCCAGCACTCAATGTAAAAGTAGTTTGGCGCTTTGGCGCCTAATCCAGTTGCTAGACCGCGCCGCGGCGCTTGTGTATTTTTAAAGTGCCACAGTGACAAATCATGCATCATTTAATTGCCGCAGTGGTGGTTATCATTGGCTAGTTTAAGGCTCAGGTCAGTAGACTACTGCTGATCCAATATGCATATAATTTATACTAACAATTTATAATATTTTGTAGCTGCAATTCATATCCAAGAACTCTGTCATAATTGGCATCATTGCTTGGTCAAAATTCCCAACAGCCATGTAAAGGATGGGTTTGAGTTGCTGGATACTTGGAAAGTCATGTGGTATTGCTTTGTTGCCATTTCCAGTATATCAAACTGTATATTAGAAAGGCATCAAATCAAGCAATGACTGGATTTTAAGTGGGTTGGTAGTAGCCAGAATACTTGTACATCCAGCTTCTTGACAATATGGCTAATTTTAAAGGAATCTGGTAAAAAATTCAGCCCATGTAATTTAAGGAAAAGTATAAATATTTACTCACATAACTTGTGCCAATGAAACCAACTTTAAGCCCCAAGCCTGATTGTCTAACTAAAGTCAATACCCCATCCAAGGCACCTGTCAATTAGTTCATGAAAATTGTGTACATCACTCTTACTAGTTTAGTAGACACTATGGTGGCTACTACCAGGCCATGGTTGATTATGGGACACTTTTTATATTATTTATTTGAGTTAGCAACAATCCTGTGGTGAGCTCTGCCCTCTAACCAGCAGTCCTGTCTTGTCCTCAAGATTGATTAATCATCCCACTGGGCCTGGTATAGTATCAGCTTTAGTTCTTATATATAGGCTTTAGCTTGCTGAAGGCCTTTCTTCTATTAGGGCACATAGTTCAAAATACTTCATCCGGCTTGTTAAAGCCTGAAATCTACTCTAAATCCTGATCACTACTTAAACCTCTACTTTTTGATACAGAGTGATGTCTCTAAAAAATTTCACAATAAAATCTTTATCAATATAATTTCTAAATATATTAGTAGTTTTTATAGCAGATTATCAAGGATTATAATCTTGTAATAAAGCCTACATTATTATCCTCCATTATTCTTATCATCTCTCTTCTTATCCTGATTAAAACCAATGAAGAATTCAATAAAACATATGTGACTCCAATTAGCCTCTTTATACTTCAGCATAGTATAGATTTGGGCCCAGAAGTATCCACTCTCTGTATGTAGAATCAGCACAAATATCTCCCTAAATTTATCTTATGGTGCCATGGTATATATTAGGCTACACTAATGTGTATTAAAAATTACATTTTTTATCTCTTTTCCTAGAAATATTAAGACTTTTGAGTCATTTGGTAAACATTCTAATGGTGGGCATTCCTGTGGGCTCATCCCTTATAGACTTTAATATTAGAGCTTCCTTAAATCAATTGGAGAACAATTGCAAATCCAATGAATTCATGATGTTGCAACATCTTTGATTACTCCCTCTTGGGAAAGCAATTCCCCGAGTGACTCCCCAAATGATTCCCTGACTAACCATTAAGTTGATGGTACTCTTACTATTTGCCCATCTATTACGGGGATCATACATTTTGAGTCCTAAGAGAAACATATACTCAGACAAGCCCCATGGCCCCTATGTTGTATATGAACAGCATGCAGCTTCTCATGATAATATATAATACTCTAAACTCATATCCATTAAAGTACCATTCTCTTCTTAATTTTCCTCTTTATCTTGTTTATCATACTTCCCAGAAGTATATACTCAATAATGACAAGTATGACCAATTCTGCATTTTTTTAACTTTATGTATAAAATCTTTGAAGAAAAATAATAAAATATTCTCTGGTATACTTATAAAGCATCATGACATAAAGCCCAAATGAAGAATAAAAAAAGACTCAGATGCTGTTTTTGCAACCCTTTTTCACTACAAACTATTGGCCAAACCATCTAAATGCCAGTTTTTAAAGAAAATTCTGCCCTTTTTAGGAAATATTATTTTAGCAAAAAAATCAAGAAGAACTCTGAAAGATAGCTGTCATTTATAATATGTCTGTGTATAAAGATAAATATTAACTAATTGCATTTCTTAGATCATTGTATTGGTATAAAGCTTCAGCCTCGAGCTTAGTGTGCTAACACTGCCCTTATATGATATTATAGAAGTTAGAGCCAAGTTTTTTAAGAACACTTAAAAAAGAACTCTGTTTCTGAAGGCCTAAAGAGAAACTTATCACAGACCTCATAATACAATATTCAAGGTGTGTCATGGCTCAAATATATGCTGTGGGGTTTTTTCAGAAAAAAGATTAATTTAATTTAAAAACTTTAAACAACTACAAACTGCTTCAACTAATTGAAACAATATAAAAAACTTGCATCAAAAATCAATAAGTGATGGCTTTCAAATAAGGACTTATGCATCCAAAGGAACAATTCCCTATGAAAATAAAAATTTGGTCTACAAAGTTAATCCCAACCCATTTTTTCTTGCCAACAGCATCTAAACAAAAAAATAATGGTATAATGATTAACTATGTTATGACTCACATTGAAAAATATTTAAGCTTGTGTTTTTATTATTATTGGTAATAAGCTCTCAGAAAATTACTTCAATAAAGCATAAAATATTCACAACAATATAACAGTCTCAATTTAATTCCCATTTTTTATTATAGTCCCCAACCTAATTGATGCAGTTTTAAATACTTTTTCCATGAATTCAAAAAAATTATCACTTGGAGATTCTCTCTTTATATTTAAATTATTAAATGTGAACCCTTTTACACTGCTAAAACCTCTTCAGGTTTCAAATTCATGTGGTTTATATTCTATCTTTTGGTTATTTTGATATCAATCCCTCATATACCCTATTTAAAAAATTAGCATTTTATAGATCTAATTCATTGGTTAATCATCTCATCTAGTTTTATTCTATATTTAATACAATAGTATTCAAATCTGTCAAGATAAACAAAAAATCTCATTCTAAAAACAAATACAACTTGGTCTAAAAGCAAAATCAAAGTGGATCCAAATCTAATGTAAATCAATATAAATTTATTAATTTTTTATTTTGTTTTTAGACTGAGTTGTACTCATTTTTATACTGAGATTTTTGTTTATCTCAACAGGTTTGAAAACTACTGGAATAATTTTCATTTAGTTGGTTATACAGTAGTTTTCAGTGCTGTGGCAACAAGAAAAGTTGAGCCATCTGTAAGCAAAATGAACTCAACTGAAAAAATTAAGTCAGCCCAGAACAAAATGAAAGTCAATGAACTTATATTGATTAATCATATATTTGGGCCCCTTCTATTTTGTTCTGAGCTGACTTAATTTTGTTTTCAGCTGAGTTCATTTTTCTTATAGATGGCTCAACCTTGATTGTCACTAAAGCATTGAAAAGTAATGTAAATAACTTTTGACATACTTTAATTTTAAAAGATGTGATAAAAATAAGACTGATACATATGATAAACCCATTAGAAGAGTACTCTAGATCAAAGACACCTGTCACGCTTTTTGCATTACAGCGTCACAATTATTTGAGATTATTGGGCATAGGGTATTTGCTTTAATAAATTCATATGTGAGGATATGAGTAGTAGTGTATCAGAAGAGCCAGGATTGAATGGAAACATGATTAATGCCCAGAAATTGCTTCTAATCACGCAGAAGCACTTAATATTTAGATAAAGGTCAAACAGATTAAAGATAAGTCAAAGATGGGCCAAAGATGATTTTTATTTTAAATAATTAATTCTTCTTATACCTTCTGCAAGGTTAATCCCTGAGCTGCTAGCAATGTCTTCTAGGACATTCTAACACATCCCTAATCTGGGTAATTATTAATCTAGGTTTGGTGCTTATTGCATGTCAACCAATAGAATATCTTCATATTCACCCAGCTCAGGTGGTCCTTGCTGGCATGAAATAATTTAGTTACTTCAGGATCACTTTCTACTTTCCTGACATACTCCAAACTAAATCCTTATTAATGTGATTAATATGAGAATTTGAGATTATGAAAAATTGAACCCAGCGCCTTGGCGCTTGACATAAAAGTAGTTCAGCACCTAATTTAATTACTAGGCAGAAAAGGCAACCGCCAGAATTAACTCATTCTGCAAGTCAACTTACTATATGTCAACAATCAGAATTAAAAATACTTTAATGTTGACAGCATCAAAAAGTCATAATTAAGTTTTAACTCATGCAGACTACTAAATGTTGACACTTTTTTAATAAGCAGAAACTTGTTTCCTGAACATTTTACTTAATAAAAATTAAGCTTCAAGATACTTTTTAGGGTAATGTGACAACATATATTTTAAAAAGTCCATAAAAAATTATACATGAATATTAAAAAATTTCATAAAAATACACTTTTATTTTATTTTACTATGAAATTAGCTATCTTTACTATAATAATTTTTCCCACTTATAAAAACAAAAAATCCAATACACAAAAAGATACTACATAAAATTTCATGTATTATAGGAAAATATAATAGGAAACAGTAATATAAAGTTTTTTATATTGAAAACTACAAAAAACATATAATTTACTAGTAAAATACCAATATAGGCCATGTAATACAGTCTAAGGCATCAAACTATCAACAGAAAATCAATGATTTTATAAAAAAAAGTACCATAAATTATTAATGAGTTATTTAGAATAACTATTTATTTAAAGATATTATACTTAACATATAAGAACTATATAAAAAATTAGGCAATACTTAATCAATTTAATTGAAAGCTAGACTGTGATCACCTGGTTACCATTAAGAACTGTGGCAATCTTCTTGATGTATTCCCCAATCTCTGAAAGCTTATATTTGGCCTTGACAATGTCCTTAATCTTCTCTTGATACTGTTTCTCTTTGGTGGTTCTCTTCTTCTTAGATGAGTGGTTCTCAATATCTCTGATGAATACAGCAGTCTTCCCCTGTTGGACTTTGAGGTACTTGTAGAAGGTGTTGTATCTGGGCTTGATTCCAAAGGATGGACTTGATATGCTTATGCCAGCCCTCCAAAGATGAAGTTGCTTTCATCTCATCCTTAAGAGCTTTCTGGTAGCAGTTCCAGTTGGCTTTAGCTCTGGGCTTGCTCCAGCGCTTAGTGACCTTACGTCCAATCCACTGTGGTTTGTAATATTCAATGAAAGGGTAGAAGGCATCCTCATGTTTCTTGGCATATGAATCCTGGCATAGGAGCTCAAAGGCTTGTCCAGCATGCTCTGGCTTTACAAAGGCTAGTGCTACAAACTGCTGAATTAAGAACTTGCACTTCCCTGATGTATCTAGACAGTGGAGCTTGCTGAGCTCAGATAGACCCTTTAGTTGCCTGTTGACAGCCTGTCAATAATTGAAAAAACACCCCTGGACCTCTCCATCAAATGTTTTTACAAAAGTGTTATACTAGGCAATTTCATAGTCCATGATTATAGTTGAGGGTCCAAGTTCTTTATCATGAGCTTCTTGCTCTGCAGCAAGGGTGGCTTCATCCTTTTTATCATCATCTAGATTGGCTCTAGTGTTATGGCCAGGGGGACTCATTTTATTATTGGGTAGGGCTTTTATGCCCTCCTGAAGAATTTTAAAGGCCTTTGTGTAGATTTCTTCTGTTGCCCCAGGAAGCAGAAAGTAGGCAAATGGGAGCACCTTGCCTTCAATAAGGGAATGTATAACCCATAGTTGGTAAAAAGCGGGGGGATACTGCAAAGGTACTGTCACATAACCAGGTCTCTGAATCTTTTAACTGCTTAAGGTTCTGTTATGTAGCATAGCATATAATTCTTGCCTCTGCTGTAGGCCCATCATCATTTAAAAGGAATACCTCATCACTATTTAACATCTTTAACTCCTCTGTCAAGACTAACTCTCCTTGGACCATGGCAGATTTATTATGGGGGAATAGATCACAGTGTTTGTCACATATGTACTTCACTAACTGGTCGCAGTCAGAGATGAGCTTCAGGTTCTCATTACTTAAGTGTGTGGTGGCCTTAACTTCAAGATCAAAAGCCTTGACATCTTTGTAGACTGGGACCATTTAGTAGAGGTACCACTTTAGAAGCTTTTAAATAAGATTGATTGGAGCATTACATGTGTGCTCTCTTTTTCACTAGTGACTTTATCCCGTCCTTCTGTGTTGATCCTGGCAGCGCAGCTTCTATCTTCACACAAATAATGCTTCCTTCTTCCTGCTCTCTTTTGATTGTTGCAATTAAAAACATAGCTATCACAGACTAAACTTGTACCTCCTTTGACAGACATTAGAGGGAAAACCCAAGGAAACTTATTTGGGAGCTTAAACTCTCCTTTGATGTTACATATATTGTGAACTTTTAGGGGATCCCATGGGCCCATTGGTGCTTGATGATAGTCAGACAGTTAATCATCAGGATCTTCTTTATTGATACTTGATGAGGAGGATGGAGGTGCAGATTTGTTGGGCAGTGGAGGGGAATTATCTGGAGTTGGATTCTTGCGCTTCTTGGACTGGGATGAGTTTGCTTCCTTGGGGATTGATTCCTTTGAGCTTGATTCATCTGGTCTTGACTGGGGCTCTGGACTCTTGGGTATCTTCTTTCTTCCTTGCTTGTTTAGTGGAACCTCATCTCCTTCTGATTGGTACCAGTTTAGAGAAGAGGAGGGGGCAGGGGAGGGCTCTTTGCTTTCAGGGTATGGGGTCTTCTCATTTGTCTTTTTTTTTCTTTGGGGGCTCTTTGGCTGGTTTTTTATTGGGGTAGGGACTTTGGGCCTTTCCAGAGGCTTTGGGTACTTTCTTGGTTGACTTGGGGCTCTTTTGTGGCTTCTTGGAAGATTTATTCTATAATAATTAGAGTAGAGTTCATAAAGTAAGAATAATCATGTGAAACATGAATAAAATTAAATAACAATAACTTGTTTTATTTTTTATTATTAAGTAGATAGTTTATAGAAGTATGGAAAGTAATTTTAGAGCTAGTTTATTAGTAAAGAATAGAAGGAAAACCATGTTTAAATAAAAAGTTGACATTCTGGTAGTCACAATAGTCAAAAATATTTAATTTAGTTTGTCAGCATAAAAAATGCTTTAATTTTTGACTTTGATATACTGACAGTCAGCATTAAAGTAGAAAAACACTATGTAAATCACTTATAAAGCTTGGTTAATATTTTCCAGAGTTGGTCTTTTAAGGCCAAAATTGATTATTTTTAAATTTAAAAATTTTAAAGATTTGTATATATAGCTTATTAAAACTAAATAATAGGGATTGTAGAGGGAAGTCTAAAGTACAGCCCTGGGTACTTTGGCCTGAATTACCATACCATTTTATGTGTGCTTTTTGTTAAGCAGCAGTGTTTTACTAATAAACCAGTGAAGGTGTCAACATTCAGGCAGTCAGCGTTCTTTTATAGTAACTCTCCTATTAATCTTGCTTAAATTATGTCACTTTATTTGCTTAATTAAACCCCTTTGTTGCAATTTAGGTGACACATCAATTTGACACAAAGTTGACATTATAAATACATATATAAATTCTAGTTTTAACATATGCGTTTTGGATTAAGTGGACTTCTGGAAATAAGCTGTAGTTTATCCAGTGAGTTTAATATAACAGTAAATATCTAAATAATACAAAGAACACTATGAAAGTTGGCATATGTCTTTGTTCAATGCTTATCTTAATATATATTTAATAAAAACAGTAGTATAAAATATAAAAATGGTTATTTTTAAAATATTGTGTATTTTATTAAAAAATTTATGGATTCTTATTTGGTGTCAACATCCAGATATTACTTACTGGAGTTGACCTTAATGTAAAAGTACAAAAAAACTTACATTTTCATAGTAAATTATATTGGTTTTTGGCTTAAAATTAAACCTTTGTTTAAATGGTGTCAATATTATGCCTGTTCCTTTTTAATTTTGCAATTCTGACTTAATAATTCACTATGAAAAATTAGCTTAGTTTTGGAAATCCCCTATTCCGGTGGATAAATACTAAAATAATGTTGACTTATTGAATGCTGACAAATTGTCAACATTCAGTAAGTTGACTTGTGGAATGAGTTAATTCTGGCGGTTGCCGCAGCAAATCATGTATTACTAAGCACCACAGCGGCGCTTACCATTGACTGATTTATAGTTCAGGTCAGCAGACTACTGCTGATCCAATATGCATATGATTTATACTACCAATTTATTTTTTGGCAGCTGTAATTCATATCCATGAGCTCTTTCATAATTAGCATCATTGATTTTATACTGCTAATTTATGGGTTTGGTTGCAGAACCCCTAATATATGAGCTCCAAAATAATTGGCATCATTCCTTGGTCAAAATTTCTGACAACACCAAAATGAATTTCTTTTGGTTGTAGAACCCATACATTATGAAAAAATCTGAAAGAAAAGATTAGGACACCTGGATGGAAAAGAATACTATTGTCAGGAATATTCCTGACAACACCATTTTAAAAGACAAGATTTTGGGCACAATTCAGCTCAAAAACCAAAACAAAAAATTGCAGCAGTTCTCCCTAGTGGGGAAACTGCTGAAAAACAGGGAGATTTTAAAAAAGAGAATAAAAAATCATTTCCCTCAAAATCTGGATTTTATAGGCCGGCTGCAGGCTGTGCAGCCAACTGCAAGGCGCCCGCCAGCCGCACGCCAAGCCTGCCTGCCAGTCCCCCAGCCAGCCAGCTGGTGGGGAACAGCGCCCCCTCTCCCACAGTGAGGCTGTCCACCCCGGCTGGATGGGGAAATTGCATAATTGGGAACCCAAAAAAGGCAATTTCCCCAAGCCCAAAAATGAGGGGAACTGCTGCCCAAATTTGAAAGGGGCTGACAAGCAACCCAGTACAACAATTAATGCTTCAACTGTAGAAGTTGAATTTGGATGCATGAAAGTGCCTGAAGATGCTCCTAATTCATGCAATGTCAAGATTAATAATCCATTGTTTGCCAAACCACTCTAATCCCAATCCCAAAAGGGAATTCTAGACAACACCAAGTGTTTGGGATTCCCTGTCCAATGCTTTGTACTGTTCATGCCTCACTAAGGATGATAGTATATAATAAATCTCAATCACTTGATGGTAGTTTGTGCTATCATTGAGTGAAATCACCCCTCAATAGTATCACATAAATCAATTTAAAGACTTTATCTACAAGAAGCTAAACAGAATACTAAGCTTTTTCTGCCCTTTCCCAGGATCAGATGATGAATCATCTAATCTTCTCAGTTGTCCTCACAGCATGCCTAGGGATTGGGGGCTGCCAATATAACCAACAGCATGAGTCATTCAACAAACCACCTGGCAAGTATTACTACAAGAAGCTGGCGCAGCTCAACTCCTCTGAGCAGTACTCCTGGACCACACTGTTATTGCCCCACTCCACCCAGTCTGTAGTCATATACACCTGTATATACTACGTACTCACATATTTGCCAGTAACTTTGGACATTATAACGTACATGCCAAAGTCTTTCAATTGATGATGACAGTCTATCCAATTGTCAGGAATATTCCTTTGGTAAATCCTGACAACAATTTATTCCTGGGGTTAGGAAAAGAAAGTTTTCTTCCTTTGGGTTATATTGGATCTCCTAAAATTATTGGATTAGTTGGAAGTATCTGTCCTTTATTACCTGATGAATTGACTTCAGAATGTGTTCTGGATTCCTCTCTTATGTTGACAGGATTCAAACCCAGGTCTTCTTTTGCTTCAGACCATATTTTTACTAAGAGAACAATTAGTAGTTTTGTAGAGAGCAAATTTTTACCTTCTGAGCTGGCTTTCAGCCAATCAGAAATCACAACAATCAAACTGTTAGGTGCATTTAAACACCTGGATGACATCCAGTTCTGTTTCGACCTTGTTTTTGCTTTAGACAACCTGTTGGCCTCTGCTTCTGTTGCTGTTTATTGTTCTCCTTCCCCAGTTCTGTCTGGGGAATAGCTGGGCACCTCCTGATTATCCTAGGGAAGTACATATTATTTAAAACATTAGTGGTTATTGGTATTTCTGAGGTTAGTAGTTTTGCTTCAGTAACACAAATAATCTTAGTTTAAATTTCAAACTCCTCAGAATCTCAAGTTTCCTCCTAAATTCTCTAACTCTATCTCCAAGAAATTTTGTCTCCTTTATTTTATCTCCATATTATCCTTTAGCTTCAATGCTATATAATTCTGGTAACTTTTGATCTTCCACTTGTTCAATCAATAAAGTCTACATTCACCCAAGTGAATAATTTTGCTTATTTTGTTATAACTTGACTTAAGCCTTAATTCCTAAACCATGAGATTATCCAAGATTCCTCTTAGGGAGTCTCTTGGGTATAAATGGGTGTATTAGATGGTCTTTCTGCAGGCTGTATTAGCCAGCATTTTGATGAGCTCTTGTACCAATTCTGGAACCTCTCCCAAGGCACACTTCTTATACAGCTCATGGTGTTGGGTGATACCAGGAGTTTGATATACTGCCACTCCTTTATTGCATAATCCTCCTTGTTGCGAAGAAACCAGAGACTACCAGTCCAACTACCTGATTCCCGAACCCCAAGTCTTCTGTCCCTTGGCGTCTGCCTTCCTCCTGTGTTACTTGGGGGCGTACTACTTCTTGGGTTGCTTCAATACCCTGTTAGGCATATATTGTCTGTTTGTGTAAATATTCCACCTCAGAATGGTGTCCTTGCCAATAGGCTCCTTGGTGACTGGATTAAATCCCTCTGCCATCATTCACCATCTAGGAAGATTACTTCCTAGTGGGTGGGTGCCTGACACCAATTGTGACGGCGCTCACAGGTTTCCAAGTTGCCAACTTGGTACCTTATTTTGCTAAAGTACTTCCCCAATTGTTGGGTCTTTACAACTATCAAGTGGAAGGTCTCAGTTAAACTATCATCATGGGTCTAGTGAATTCAACTATAGGATCAAACCTCCCAAAGGAGCTACCCATGTATCCCAAGAGGTAATGAATGACAGTAAATGAGAACAGAGCTGAATTAGAATATTGGTTCAACCAAAGGTCTTGAAGGCATACTTTTCCTTTTTAGATGTAGGAAACAGGTTTTAATATAGGTTAGGTTTATTTTAATAGTGACTGGATTAAGGCAGAGCATGATATCTTATCAGGTAGAACAGGGATGTCAGAATCATGAGCTTACTCATCTTAGATACAGGTGATATTGTAAACTGAGAAATTAAAAAATATAATTTTAGGCTTAATGATAGCACAAGTGTAAAGTTACTCCCCCTTTGGCCCTGAATAGGAAAATCTTCTCTCATTGCACAAAGAAAGTCTCTAAAAAATCAACCAACCCCTCAGTTCTTTGGATGACTTGGCGCATACAGTGAATGAAATATTTGTGTCATCTTAGCCCACGGATTCCCCTGCCTTCTTTAAGAGATTCCATCTCTTAAACAAAAGAAACATCAAACTCTGGACAGGCTTACAAACACAGCAAACCCAAAATTGCATTTTTAAATGCAGAAACAGGAATTAACAGTAATAAAAAATTGTTTAATGAGAATGGCTTGAAAACGCGTTCAAAAACAATTAATGAATGCAGTATTACTGCTGAAATCAAAAACAAAAGCAAAAGCAAAAGAATCAACAAAAACTCTAAGCTTGAATATAATATGAAATCTACTTCAAGTTTGAAAATACAGACCCAAGATGATAAATACAGCGGCAACACAAAAGATGCATTTAAAATTAACTCTGGAATCTCTCAACTAGCCAATCAACCTAATAAGAAATACCCAAACCTGCAACTGCAACATCCAGGGGAACCAAAAAGCCAATTGTTTGCTTCAAATCAACCAAGCTTAATAAGTAACATTCATCTGACTCCAAATGACCATCAGAACCACAGTGTAAAAGAATACTGTAACGTAATATGCCAAAGTACTTCTTCTTTCTGCATTGCAGGCTTCAGCCTGCTGCAGGCCTGCAAAGCAATAATTTCCACTCTACTATTGCAGGATAGCCTGGTAACCTCTATGCTACCTCCTCCAACTACATAAGTATTTAAACTAAATATTTTTCTTGAGAAAATTTCTCCAACAATTTCTCTTATTCCTATCAACCAATAAATCTATATTTTCAACCTCTAAACATTTGATTAATAGATTCTAAAGGTTCTCCCTCCAACAGCATGAAGTTCATCTTCCTTGTATGGACTTTTTGTGTGTTAATCAGTTGTGGGCAACCCAATGTGAACTTCAAAACCCCCAAACCAACTCCTATCAACAAATCAGAAGACTCAATCTGGTATTGTTTTGGACCACATTGCCGCCATACCCCTTATGTAGAAACATCACAATTACCACCTATTATTACCCCAAGGCCCCCTGGTTGGTCTTGGGGTACACCAGTGTCTATTATCTTCTAAACCACTTCACTCTCTTCTTGGGAATATTCCACTTATTTGGTCACCTTCTACACATGTTAATGATAGGGATTCCAGTAGGGTTCACTCTAGTCAAATTCAACCTGGGAGTTCTCCTTCATTTGATTGGAGAGAGACTTCCCAATAAGTAGATCCCTGACACCTTCATTGCCACATCCTGGGACAAAATCTTATCAGCTTAGACTGTTTACTGGATTGGCATCAAATGCTGTTAAAGACAATAAGGGACAGCTAATCAAAACAATCCACGTTGACATCCTCAAATTCATATGGATCCTTGGAGTCTCAAAAATATGCTGGCCAATCAGAGTGTAAGTAAGAAATTATGGAAACCCTTCCAACCCCCCTGAAATAGGTTTTAAAAAATGCTCCTCTTATCAATCAGATGCACTGGTTCTATCATGTGATCAATCAAGTTCAAATTATATCCCTTAAATCTAGCAAGGGGGACTTTTGGTCCCCTGCTTGCTCATTATTTAAACAATAAAAGTTTGGTGAAAAAACTTCAAAATAATTTATTATATTGTGCTTCTCTTTGAGCCCTTTACTCTAAAAATTATTAGTAAGAATACCACTCTTCCTTACCTGTTGCTCCTCTCCTTGACCATATGTTGCTTTACAGAGCCTCCTAAAGTTAATGTTAGTATCATGGCCCACCATGACATGGTAGCTTTAAAAAGTCACGTTTTAAAAGCTTGGATCAATAAAGCTACCTCTTGCCAACAGAAAACCACCTTGATGATCTCCCTAGGTACCCTAGATCAAAAGTTATGGCAATTTAAATAGCCGAGTTCAAAAACCCTGTCAACATGTCCCAAAATGGTTGCAAGATTGGATTTCAAATCAAGACAAGCAACAATTAGTGAGCGGACAAATCCAATCATATATCAGCTTTGTGTGATCAGTTTTGGACGTTCTTACGCTCAAATGAAAGCCCCAGATGAGGAGAATCCATCAGGCGTATTTTTAGATGACCAACTGAGGCAAAGAGCAAAGTTCAGATCTGGCCAAAGGAATATGATTAGAATTAGTCAGCTGATGTCTCAAACTTTTAGCATGATCCCCCAGATAGAGAGACAAGGACCTTCAGGAATAATCTTAAAGAATCTCAAAGACCAATGTAAATTGTATAAAAAGAATCTAGTTCCCTTTTTCCCCATTGTGATCATCCTTGGTCTGAATAATAAATAAAGGACTTCTCTTAGACTATAGTTTAAATGGATCAGAGTTGGGAGCCCTTGGGCCCTGACAGTTAGTGTTGACATTAAGCCTTACACTTTAAACTTTCAAAATACTGGTTTGAAACCAAGTTTTATAATTAAAACCACTATAATTTCCTACTTTAAGTTAAATAATTTAAAGTTTTTGCTTGAGTTTGAATCTAAACTTAAATATTTCAATGCTAAAGCCTTTCCCTTGTGTTCTGCTGGGTGTTTAAGGTTTCTGGGTTCTTTTCTTCTGTTTCAGGCCTTCAAAAATACCCCTGACCTTATGTTAGCCACCTTTTCTGTTAACTCCAACCTCTCCCAGGCCCTCAAATTTATTAGCGCTTCTAGAAATGTTGCTCCCAGTGCTTAAGTTTATGGTGTTTACCTTGGCATCAGTTCTACTCATAATTTGGTCCACTTTCCCAGACCTCTGGGGGTAGATCTCCTCCTCTGCCCACCATGTGGGAGATAACCTCATCTAGCTCTTGCATCTATTGTATGACCTTCCTGGTAGAGCCCAAGATCTCCTTGTTACTGGGGAGAATTTGGTTAAAAGTCTCACTTGCAATGATATTAATCTATTCCTTCTCAACCCAGACTCTGTGGACTCCTGTGGGGTGGGTACTCTTGAGCTCATCCCACCTGTTAAGGAGACCCCAACTAATTCCCAGGATGCACCTGTGCTTCCAGAGCATGCTCTTAAGCGCACTCCCTGGCTACTTGGTGGTATGGTCCTGATGGTATTGAACTATTACTTTCCTCAACTTTCTCCCGAGTTCTCTCTCTGGACATCTGTTTGAACAGCCATACCAGTTCTGCACTGGATGGTGTCCTGGTGGGCTTTTCTTCCAAGATGGGAGCCAACTTAGTTAGTTTAGCCCCTCTCTCTCACAACAAGGCTATCATCAAAAATTATTGTGTGTTAATACTTTAATGGGTTGAAAAGATTAATTGGATGTCCTCAATTAAAGTTTTGTTTTAATTTGGTTTGGAACATTTATTTTATATACTTTAAATTCAGAACCTGAACGTAAAAATGCGGGATTTTCAAATTCTTGGTTCAAATTTTGAATCACTTTTGCGGGCAACTCAGCTGAGTGAAAAATAAAATATTTAATAAAATCAAACATTTAATTTGACTTTTTTTGATTTATTTAAATTGGCAAATTTTGAATCTCTTGAGCAGATAACTCAACTAACAAAAGACAAAACCCAGCAAAAAAACGCAGGATACATGAATCAGAAATGCAGGATTCTAATGTACAATTTGAGATTTCCTGTATTTCAAAAAAATCATAGACATCATATAAAACTTAACAAATCTGAAATTGCGGGATTGTCAAATCCAAGAACCAAGTTTCAAATCATAATTGTGAGGAATTTGAAATAAATATAATTTATGGGTGTCTCAAAAAGGATGCTAAAGGATCTAGAGTGGATTTGTGCTGATTCTTTTAGGAATCATAGGCATTCTCAAAAATCACCCTATTCCAATTTAGGACAGCTAAAATTTAGATCATAATCTTCATAAAATTAACATATATAACAATAAAATTGACTAAAATATACATTCCTCTTCTTGAGTTTAAAATTTTAATAAAAATTTATTATGTCTTCTTTTAATAACAACCAAGTCAAAAAGCTGTTCCCTGGCCTTGACAAAATTATGCAAGGCTACACTGGGTCTCTTAACAGTGAATCCTCTGTCTATGGCCACTCCCAACTTGCAGGCCCCTCTGCAAGCACTACCCAGGAGTCTGTTCTTTCTCCTGCGTCCTCAAGCATGGCCCTGTTTGCCCATCACGCACAGGCAGCTGCTAACCTAAATCCCTTATCAGCAATGGCATCTGGAACCAGCCATTTTAGCCATGGGGTCACCCAGAGAGCCCAGGACCCCAAAACAGCCAATCAGATGTCATTGACCAGTTCCCTTGATGAACACATCCCTCCCCCAGCCAATCAGCCTACAAGACGCAGAAGAAAACTAATCACTCCATAGATTGTTCTCAAAATGGTTGAAAAGCAAGGGAAGCTTATGTCCCTCAGGGAAATTGCAGTTGCAATGGGGTTTGCAAAGTCTACTGTGGCTGCAACCCTGCAAGCCCACGCCAACTGTGGCCCCCCTACCAAGAAGACCCTGACTGGTTGTCAGGAATCCAACCTGTGGGGGGTTCCTGAGAACTCGCGGGCAGACGGCCTGCAGGTCCAGCAGGGAGAGCCCACCACAGGATTGGGGCTAACTTTACAATATAAGATAACAATTTTCCAAGGACTGCCCAAGGTCCGCTTGTAGGCACCATGGAATCAATCAATCAATCCAGTGAGGGTGATATACATCACCCCAAATGTTTGGATGGAAGTGGATTCATCAGTGGCAACAGATTCTTGTGGGTGGTTGGGCCGCGGGGTGTGGGGCAGAGTCATTGGAACCAAATATGCGGGCAGGAAATTATACTTGTCTCAGAATAGCAGAGGAGGTATGGTGATTTTGATGCCTTCTCTGTATACAGTTTCAGTCTCTCTAGTTCTAGCTTCAGAGTTGTGGATGAGGATCTCTTCCAGAGTAAACTCCAAATACGCCGGGTTGGGTGGGTACTCAGTAAAATTTACTGGGCCAAAGGGAGCTCCTGGTGGACAGTAAAATTTGGGCGGCTGGTCTGCGGTTTCTTGGGGTAGGTGAGCACAGGGTGCGGAGCCGCAAGGAGTAGACTGTAAATGAAGTAAAACTAATAACAAGTATGGTATGATCTGGTTGAACCAAAGGTTCATGTCACTTTATTGCAAGGATGGCAATGGGCATCTTCCTGGTGGCCCAGGGTATAAGTATGCCCATCTGTCATGATAAAACTTTCCCAAATTTTGTTGGCCCGGGTTTTCCTGATTACCAGGTCTTCCCAGTCTTTGGTGGCATCAGTTGCAGGGGTTATTTCATTGGCTGCTTTGAACTGAGGAAGCTCAAATTCCCTAGTCAGGTTGTGGGATTGGCCACCTCTGGATGGCCTGTGTTCTATGAGAAAATTCTCTGTTTCCCCTTCTGTGCGGGCTCAAGTTACTTTGGAATCAGTGGCTAGGCCTGCCTGTTGATTGGCTGTCTTAACAGGAACCCCCAGTGTGGAGAGTATTGGTGTAGGTACATTTGATTTGTCAAGCTTAAAAAGATTTTCCAAAGTCAAATCCTGTTCTGATTCTAGCCCAAAAAACTGTGGGCGGCCGGGCAGCTGGCCCTGCGGGCTGGCGGCCCGCAAGATACCAGGGTTCAAGTTTTGTAGTTGGGGCTTTTTGATAAGCATGGTTGATAAGAGTTTGTCACTTGTGACACTGGTGCCTGTACTTCAACCAAAGGTGACACAGCCAATCCCCTTATGATGGCCATTATGGAACGTGACCCGCAGATGCCCCTGGTCCAGGTACGTCTCCAGTTGGGACTCCGCGGCATCTTCACCAACAAAAGAACAATGAATTTGTGGATGCACAGATTTGGGGTTGCTGCTAGAATCTTGTCCAATCAAGTTCTCAGTGGCCCCATTTTGGTGGACACTGACCCCTACAATTCAACTATTATTAATTTTATCAAAGGAAGGGCAATGAGGGCCTGTAATGACGTAATCTTCCTGTTGTATGCTAAGATATCTGCAAGTATACAAGTCTTTGGAGAGAAGCGTATCCAGTCTGACGTGTACAAGCGCGCCCAATATTGTATTGGTTTGTTGGGGTTTTATTGGCAGTTTCCCCATTGGGTGTCAATTATTACTTGGCAATATCAAACACCGCAGATGGGTATGCCTACCAGACAGAGCTCAAGGACATGCTGGAGGAGTGGGCTGCCCAAAACGCCGTGCACACAGTTGTACTGAGTGCAGAGATAGAGCAGCAGGAATGGGCTACCCAAGAAATCAGGGCTGAGGGGCATACCTGCTGGTCCTACCCCATCAACTACGCCAACATGCATCTTGCAGATGTATGTCTTTACAATTTTGGTTCCGCCCTCAGGCGCTTGAAGCCTGCCACCTACAACAAACTATGCACCCAAATTGATAAGGGGTATGAGCTTTTCCCTTCTGCGTCTGTCCAGGACTTATTTGCTCTCATCATCTTCTATGCAAGTGATAGTGATAAGTCCAGAAAGGACCCCCGTCTTCCCCCACTCCAGTCCATCTGTTTTGTCAAGCCAGTATATGTGACAGAAGAAGAATTCAAGCAATTGAAGCAATCAGCTCTTGCTGCCCCTTCCCAGTCAACAAACCCTGCCTCCCCAACCCCCCATCAAGCCACCTGCCTTCCAACCCTGACTCCCAAACCACCACTCATTCCCTCTCCACTATCTCTGATGCCGCCTCTTTTACAGGTGCAGCTGAAGGTGATGTTCATTCTGCCCATTCCCTCCCCTTCCTGTCCTTTGATTAGTAAATAAATCTTTTCTTTTTGACAACTTATTAAAATTGGTATTTCTCTTTCAATTCATATTTAATAATATTTTTTTGTATTATCAACATTTCTCATAATTAATACAATGTTGTACATTTTAAAAATAGCCTAAAATTATGAGCATACATGTTTTTCATCATCATTAATAAATTAAAGACAATAAACGTAAATATTGGATTATAATATTGCAATTAGACGTCAACTCTTGATATTTGGATATTATGTTCATAACTCAATGCATTTTGTTTAATAAAATCCACTGTAAACTAGGTCTTTTTCATTACAATTTAAAATAAATTGACTGTGTTTACATTAGAGAGCCATTGATGCTTAGTACAAATATTGAAAATTAGTGCATTTTACAGCCTGTATATTTACCTATTGTTAATAATTCTGTAAAATTTTCAGTTGGATTTTGCAAGGTAATAATGTAATGTGTTGATAGATTACTGTTTATTGTAATTAATTGGCTGATTTGATTTGCTATGGAAATTGTGCATTTTCTGATATTTACGCACTAGTATCCAATTGGCTGGCTTCACATCCAATTGCACAGGCAATAGGAAAACAAGCCACCACCCCTACCACATCCAGTCTTGGGGTAGTGGCTTGTTTTCCTATTTCCTGTGTGATTGGATGTGAAGCCAACCAATTGGATACTAGTGCATAAATATCAGAAAATGCACAATGGCCACAGCAAATCAAATCAGCCAGTTAATGACAATAAACAGTAATTTATTAACACATTACATTATTATTACCTCGGCAAATCCAACTAAAAAGTTTATAGAATTATTACCAATAGGTAAATATACAGGCTGTAAAATGCACTAATTTTCAATATTTGTACTAAGCATCAATGGCTCTCTAATGTAAACACAGTCAATTTATTTTAAATTGTAATGAAAAAGACCTAGTTTACAGTGGATTTTATTAAACAAAATGCATTGAGTTATGCACATAATATCAAAATATCAAGAGTTGACGTCTAATTGCAATATTCTAATCCAATATTTACGTTTATTGTCTTTAATTTATTAATGATGATAAAAAATATGTATGTGTTTAAGATAGTACTATAAAAACCAGTTTTTTGATGGAATTCAAACAAAATGTCAACAATCTATAACTTAATCAACAAATTAGAAGCAAACCTGCAAAAGGTTGTTGAAATAGAAAGAAATATCAGGGAAATAGTGACAGGAAGCTGGGTAACAAGGGCCAGCCACTAATCCAGTCAAAAGAAGATGCTCTGGATAAATTGGGAAATATTATAGATGAAAAGAACAAAGAAGCATTAATTAATCTACAGGGAACAATTTTATCAAGTCTGAAGTTCAACAACATGGCCTACAATTTGTGGTAGTTCTGGCAGGGGGCCAAAGAAAACAATAAGATCAAACTAATTGAAGGAACAGAAATTCAAAAGGAAATCAACACCAATGAAGAGGAAACCAACCAAATGGAAACAGATGAAAATGAAACACAAGCAAGAAGCAGAAGCGCTTCAAGAAATACAGAAGCTTTATCAAATGAAAACCAAGAAGAAACACAAGTTGCAAGAAATATAAGAAAAATTAAGCCTAGAAAAATTAATGAAGAGAATCCAACACTCATGAAGTTTGCCAAAGTGGCGCCTGTGGCTGAGGGGGCCACAGGGGAAACAATTAGTAAGTCTTTTTATGTTTTACTTATATTTATTTTAGTCATCACCAGGAATGGGGATGAGGTCGCGGAAGTGGCAGCTTATACGCTGAGTTGGTTTTATGGGGGTTACCAGTCACTTGTGATCCCTGTAAAACAAATAAATAAAATAATTCAACAAAATATGAATAATTTTTTTTAATATTGAAGCTCAAGATAGGGAATATTCACCACCTGCAGGGTGCTTGCCATGGATAAGGGAAGCATATGAACTAGGATCAAATATTAAAATCAAAGAAATGAATGAAATTTGTGGGGATATCAAACTGAACTTTAATGAATACATATACAAAAGCATTCAACAATTCCCCTTCACAAACATCAATAAATATGAAAAGAATTTAATAAAAACTGACTTTCAAATAGGAAATGAATATTTAAAATCTTCAATTTTTAATGAAGTTTTTAAGGCACTATCAAATAAAGTCAGGGATGCAGTCCTTGTGAATAATTTTAAACCTTTATTTATTTCATTTGGCGAGGCCTGGGGGGCTGATTCAAGTTGGGCGCCCCCCAGAACCCTCTTCAAGTTCAATCAAACATCCCATATTAATAGGTTAGTTCAAAAATTCAAAAAAATATGCATGTTCTTGGAAAAGTATGCCTCAAAAAGAATCCACATTGTGGTATACCTGGGAATCCTCCTCCACTGCATATTAAAAACCAATGTCAAAAAGTTGGAGGATGTACCTATTCAAATGGATATTTGCCGCGTAGCCCTTGACCGCCAGAAGACACCACGGGGATACAGGACAGTCGAGCATGTCCTCTATGACTCATTTGTATTTACAACGCTATACGAGTACTATGTGCCCCCCCCCCCAAAAAAAAACCTACTAGTCAATTTGCTCACCCGCCTGCCTTTTATCAAACAATCAGCAACCACCAGGGTACAGGGCTCCACCCCTCTAGCAATCACATCCAGGGTTGTCCACCACGTACAGAAGAGTACATGGATCCAATTAGATGCATTAGCTGAAATTTTAATTTTGGGGTATAATTCCCTGGAATAATGACATTCCCTTTGCAGTTAGCATCCCCCAATAAATATTTTCCCCTTGCAAATTAATTTTTTTTTACTTTTTATATTTTAATACAAAAATTTTTAGTATTGTAATATGTACTATTAAAATTTTACTATAAAATTTTCAATATCACATATTTAAATATTAAAAAATTTAGTATCTAAAAGTTAATATTAAAATTTTAATAATACATATTACAATATTAAAAATTTTAATATCAAATATTTCAATATTGAATAAAACACAATTTAATAAAATCATTATATTTCAATTATTTAAACTTTAATATTTAACTTTTAAGATTTATAATTATAATTTTACTTTTAATATTTTAATTTTTATTTTAAATTTTAGTATGTAAATTATAATATTAATATATCTAAATATATTACAAGACATTAGTTAAAGTTTCAACCACATCAAATATTAAAAATAAGTTAAAAATGTTTTTATTTATTAGCTTGTCAAGTACGGGTTTATTTATCACATAGATAAACATCAAGAATTGAATTTATCCGCACCATGCGGCCCGCTCCACTATTGTTCTAAACAAATGATTGTTTAGAACTTGAATTACCTTTCCCTTGTAATGTGATTTGATAAACATATTCAATATACTTGACCCGCATCCTAAGTACTAATTAACAAGCAATACATGAAAATCATTGGTGGTCATGTCGTGTGGCTATAGTGACACTGAAATAACAAGGATCAGATGATTACATGCAAGGTGTCAGGAAATCCTGATTCATTGGGATTGACTGATCCATATCCCTATTACTGAAGCTGTGTTGATTTTGGACGCTGTTGAGCAACTTTTGATATTGCTGATATGTTCAAAGCTACAGATAGATGTTAGCCTTGCCAATGTACTCTACCTAATCCTATGCAAAAGCACTACAGACTACAATAGAATAGAACTTAGAAGATAATTACGTTTATTGATACTGGAGTACAATCTAGCCAGCGGCTGCAATCTATCCAGGTGTAACTATGAACTTGTTTTTTTTGTCCTTTCAGGTGTCTATATCAATATATACTGCAACAACCCTTGTTCTTGTCCTTTCAGACAGTTCTCAGTGGCTACCTTTGCAATAGGTCTATCTTTGCTGGCTACGCCTATCCTGATTGGCTGTCCTTGGCACATGATATGCTACTGGCCTTAGCAGGCATCCATGGCACTTCAGCTACAACCTACGCTCTTCTTGAGCTAGCCTACTGTCATTTATCAATTGGCTGTATCTTACACGCCTATTATTGCGCTGGGAAACTACGCCGTATTTAGTTGGTGCTTAGAAATTGTCCCTGTTCAGCCCTCCTACATTGGAAGGTAGAATTCCGGTATTCCATTTGCAGGGCTTAATCAGTGATCCTTTTCTGGTTGGCAAACCTTCTGCTTATTAATGCAACAAGTCAAATTAGGGATTATATGCCGTATAATAGCAGACTTGATCCATTAGTGACTCAATGGATTATCCGCCGTGTAATACTGACCTGAACCAATAAGGAACCCAATTATACGCTGTGTAATACTGATCCAAACTAAGTATTTCTTACCCATTTGTATATCACTTGTTTGATATGAACATATAAGTCCATCAGGCTTTGTTGAGCTGAGTTGATACAACATCCAGTAGGGTAGAATAGGTGATATACAATTGATGATTTAGTGATTACACGCCGTGTAATCAATGGTATTCACTATATTGGCTAACGTTTATACAGCGTATAATAAATACATCAATTATAATAAAGCAAGCAATATACAGCGTATAATCACATCACATTAGGACAATCAGTGATAATACGGCGTATAATTGTTACATCTTTTATAATAAACTAACAATTACACGGTGTATACTAACTACACTTGATTAAGTGATAACCAAATGATAATATGGCGTATAATTGTTACGTCTATTATAATAAACTAGCAATTATATGGTGTATAACTGCTATATCTATTAATATAATGATGACCAGTGATAATACAGCGTGTAACTGATTAAAATCTGCGTGCAATGATTAGCCTGATCATTTGTGGTCAATCAGCCTAATCTCACAGACGCAACACAGCCAAAGTGACACAGTATTCCGGAATACGGAGGAACTATAATAAGGTTGATATAGTTTCCAACTCAGAAGACACCTGAAACATTCCAGGTCTCAGGTCACAGGCCAATCCAGAAGCTTCTATAATTAGATGCTAAGGATTCCAAATTCCAAATAGGGATGCAGACCCAACCCAGAGACAGATCGGGAAATTACAACATCCTGTTTCACCGAGAGTTGAGATGGAAGACCGCCCGTGCAAACATTGTGCATTACACCAAGCACAAGGGCAGGTCGCCAAATTGGGTGTCAACTTAGTTGCCGTAACTAAGTCAAGGAATATCTGGGCTAAAGAGGAGAAATCAGCAGCCTAGAATATTACCTCATCCCAAACCATTATTTGGGTTTTGGGATCCAACTCTGGGGGATGAAACTAGTAGCTTGGGGATGATAGGCTAGCTGGTAAGAGTTGTCCGCAGCTAGACGCCAGTTTGGCCGCTAGCTGTCAACTATAAAGGGGCCTTCCAAGATCACTTGGAAGGCAGACAAATTAACACCCATCAACATCCCTACTAGTCCAAATAGTAGTGGTGTCAAAGTACAATAAGAGCAAATTATTGATACTTGCAAACTCCTGTCAAAACCACCACAGACAGTGTTGCGTCTTCAAAGGACCACAGGACTTCCACTCCCATCAGATCAACCAACAACAGAACACAGCCTGTTGTCATACATACCTACACCAATAGAAGCACATCTGTCTTCATACAGATATCCCATCCCAATATGATTAACTCACCTAATAAAAACAATCACTCTTCTTCTTCAAGAACCAGAAATCTTGACACAAGGTCTAATTTGTGGCTTAAAAAAGCCAAAGTACCATCAATGATTCACAATTATTTAAATAAACCAATTTATTTTATCTTTTTTTAATTTAATCATTTGTTAGCGCAAAAGCCAATAATAATATTCAGTGCATTATAATAAAAATATTTGTCCTCATACCTAGTATAATTAATTTTACTTACCTTTTCTATGTATTCTTAAATGTCTATAATACATTCAAATTTCACATTATTATATATAAATAATAATTATTGAGTTCTAATAAAAACAAACTAAATAAAACCCAGAGCGCCCATTTATCTGATTGGCTCATAGGCCAGGGCTTTTGGGAGGAAGGATTCCAAGTGCTCATAGAAAGCCGCCATCACATTGGGTGGCATTGCAAATTGGCTGATCTTGAGAATGTTGAAGAGATCCTCTGTGTCCTGAGGAAGGCCTTGTTTCACCTTATTCTTGATCCAACCAAACACCTCCTTGATTGGATTCAGAAATGGATAATAAGGCGGAAGGAAGAGGAGTCTCATTGGGCAGTCTGCAAGGCAGTGGCTGGCAGAATGGCTGTTTTTGTCAATGGGGGGAATTTGGACACAACCAGATCCACTTTGTGGAGCCTGACATTATCAAGCATAACAATGTTGGTTGTGCCGCTGTAATTTATCCAAAGGTACTCCTTGACAGCTTGGAGAAAATCAAGAAAGGTCCTGCTGTTATGAGAGCCTTTAATCATCTGATACTGGTCCAACCCGCAAGGACCAAGAAGCGCAACCATGGAATAGGTCTGGGAACGGACAGCTGAACAATGGGCTACGCCGTCCTTGGACTCCTTCTCAGCCCACCCATGCCTAGACCTGAGTGAGGAGGAAAACAATGATTTGTTGATGTAGAAGAACTGGACATTCCCAGTCTTCTTTAGTGCCAGATATGTCTTGGCATAAATGTGTCAATCCTCAATGGCCTTTTCACTGTTCCTATTGTACAGAGAAACTCTGGGCACCTTTCACAAGAAGCCCAAATCAACCATTGCTTTTTAAACAAGGGTTTTAGAAACAGAAAGCACAAACTCTGTGGCAAGCATTGATTGGACAGCAAGTGTGTCCAGGTGGCAATCCTTGGCTACCCACTGCGTGATTGCATCAATATGAACAGGCTGAAGGAGTTTGGGCTGCCTCTTAGCCTTGGTGGATTTGGCAATTTGCCCGGTGTTGCCATACTTGGTGTTGATGTTGGCAATGTATCTGGCCATGACACTAAATTGGGATGCAATATCCCAAACCGTCATTCCCCCATTCAAGCAGTTGAGGAGAGCTTCACGCTCACTATCTGTCAACTGACACCAGCCCTTGGCAGGTACCACGGCATCCTGGCTACCAGGCTCAACACAGGGGGCAGGGACCTTCATGTAGAAGGTGGGATCACGCTTGCTTGCAGTGGCGCTGTCAATGGTTGAATACACAATAGGTGCAGATAGTTCCTTAGTGGTGGTCAATGGCTTGTAGGTGGTGTCAAAGACGCAGGGGCAGGAAGTAGCAACTCTTGGATCAATAGTGTGGGGTCATGTGACAACTGGGTAAACGGTGAAGGTGTAAGTAACCTCAGTGTTCCCGGTGACCCTGGTGTAGGAGACTTTGATAGCAGGCCTTGAAAGTGGCTTCTTCCTGGGATTCAAGCTGGTAGTTCTGGCTTGGGATGCAGGAGGTGGTTGGCTGGCGCTGACACCTTGGGAGGCCTGTGTATCAGCATGACTCACCTCAAGTTGGGTTCTGGGTCTGTTCTTGGACCCTCTGGGACACCCTCGTGGACAGGCTGCCCCGCAGGCTGGTGCAGGAGTGGGTTGAGAATGCAATTGACGGTCCATAAACATAAAATAAAAAATATATTTTGGATTAAATATGTATTTATTTGGATTTATTGGTTTAGTTGTGTGTAGTTATTCTCTCTTGATTTAGCCTTGAATAGTAGCAGATTTTCTATATCCGTGATTTGAAGTGTATAATATTGTATCCTTTCTAGTTTTGGATGATTTTAAAGTTTAATAACTTTTTATGTCTAATTATGATTATCGAGATTGAATTTTTAGTTTGATTTTAGTTGTGGTGAAGCTTCTTGATTTGGGTTGGTGTTTTCTAGTGTGCTTAGTGTACATTAAATTTGGATTCCAGTTCCTGCAATTAATATCTGAGTTTACTAGTGGCATTAAAAGTGATTTGAAATTTGGTTCTTGGATTTGACAATCCCACAATTTCAAAAAACATAGGAAACTTAATGAAAATGGCTGATGGATTTGAACACTTAAAATCTGATTCCAGTTAATTCATTTTGTTCATTGGAAATATGCAGTTTGACTTGAACTTTGTAAAGTGTCTATGAGTTCCCGCATTTTCAAATATTCAAATAAATACTCAAAAAATCAATTTAATTAAAAAAGGCCATCCCACAAAAGTGATTCAAAATTTAGACCAAGGATTTGATAATCCCGCATTTTTACGTTCAGGTTCTGAATTTACAGTAGTAGTTCCTACTCTCAGCTGACTTCATGAATGGTTAATTTGGAATGTTATACTTGGAGTCTGAAACAAGTTCTAGATTTTTGGCCTGGTTTTAAGACTCCTTTTTTGGTATCTTGATTTAATTCTGAGTACATTACTTTTCAAAGCTTAGACACTAAGTAAAAGCTCATCTGTAAGAAAAATCAACTCAGCTGCAAGCAAAATTTAAAATTTTGGATTCATATTGATTAATAATATACTTGGGTTCATTTCAATTTTGTTCTGAGATCCATTAATTTTGTTTATAGATGAGTTGATTTTGTTTAAATATCAGTTGGTTTTACTTACAGATAAGTTTTTTTCACTTAGCGCCATAGCTTTTAAGACTAATGTACTAGTTCAGAATATTCTTAATTCTAAAAATTTTGGCTCTGGGCTTTGATTTTTAGGTGCTGGATTTGAATTCCAGATTGATGGTTTGAATCTCAAGTCCCTGTCCTTGATTTCATAACTTTTCACTTTCTCTATGCCTCTTGCTACTTGAGCATATATCATAGTATTGATTCTGAGGCTATTTTGATCAATTTTGGTTGTTTTTATATTAGTTTTGTCTATCTTTCTGATTTCATAATCTCTTTAATCTGCTTTTGCTTTTTATACTGCCAAGTGTTTAAGCAGGGTTGAATACAAAATTGAGCTATTTTTTAAAGTTTCACATTTAGCAGCTCTAGCAGAAGTGGCTAATTGATGGCCCAGGACCCCAGATGGCTGCCCATAAATAGATAAGTTATTCTGGAGCTATAATAACTTTCTCTTTTCTGTTAAACCTTTAGATAATATGTCACCTGGCTCTAGATCTGTATGTTCCTTTTTTGTTTTTTTGAATATCTTGTTGGGAAACAGTTTTATGCTCTTATAAATTATTATCTGGCTTTACTTCATGTATTTCTAAGTATGTCTTAATTTTTAGTGATGTGTTTGGGTCCTTTTTCTGCTTTATTGATGTAGTGGAGTCAGAATATTACCAATATTATTAGCCATGTAAGGTTGAACCTTAAGACTAAAAGCTCATCCAAAAGACCTGGAATCCTTGATGCAAGGAAGCAATCCAAAATAGCTCCAGGTAGAGTTACACAACTATAATCCAAGATCAAAAAGACCCAAATAAAATACACAGAGGACCTAAAGAATAAAAGTCACCTTGAAAATACCTTCACAGGCCTGAAAAAAGACAAGAATGTCAAAGAGAACAGAAAACAGCTGCAGGACAAGATGAACATGAATTGAAATACAGTAGGCCCATTTCTCACATGACAAAGTATAAACTTCAAGTAGTTTTTCATTCAAGCATTTAATTGGGGTATTAAAATTATATGTTTTTCAAACTTAGATATAAATAAAGATTCTTTCCTGAGATAGCCCTTGTGCTATTGTTGAGCCTAAAATCCATAAATTTTAAAGTTCTTAATTAACCTGTATCACCCACCAGAAGATGAGTAAAACCATGCTTCTGACCTTATTGTTCTCCCTGATGGGAGACCCTGTGCTGTCATATTCAACAAAATACCAGAATATATCCAGTATAGATTATGACCCTGTTGCTACTCCAAACCATGACCAAGTTTACTTCTTTGACCCAAGATTGAACCTGTATTCTGCACCTGATATGTTATTCTTCACTGCCACCTACAATAGTTCTCAAAGCTATGGTGATAAGCAACAAGCCAGAGATTTAAGCAAAAATAACTGATATTTAAACAAAACCAGCTCAGATAAAACAAATAGATGTGAATCCAAATCTAATATTAATCAATGTAAATTAATTGGTTCTAATTTTGTTTTCATCTGAGTTGTTTTTGCTTAAATCTCAGGTTTGTAGCTTAGCACCATAGCTTTGAAAACTATTGTATTATCTCCTGGGATATATTAGGAGATCTTTTAGGTGTTTCAACCCAATTGCCAAGTTCATATGTCAAATTATGAAATTGTGGCCTGTAACCTTCCAACTCACAGGCTTCTCACTTATTTATGTGCCCCATTTATTGTTATCAAAGTTTCCCATAATATATATGTTTTACATCAATACATTTGCTTGTGCGAGGAAAAACCTTTGTGTGGTGGAGCAACTCAGGGTGGTGGGTCTAATTCTCACTATTCTTGCCCATCATTAGTCTGGCATCCTGAGAGTTCACCCATGGCGGGTAAAAAACTCAAAGCAGACTGATGGCTTGACTCAATCTGCCCAAGACCTAAAGCCAGGATTTATTGAGCCAAGTCTCTCAACTGAGATACCATAGACAATAACTTATGAATAAGAATTTAAACTTGTCTACCTCATGAATGGTGTCTTAGATAGTAGGACACCTACCTACCTGAAAGCCACAACAATAATCTATATAATTCCTTATTCTGAAATAAAGCCATTATATATTTCAAATATTTATCTCTTATTTTATGCAACTCTAATAAAATGGCACAGTCATTACACTACTAGCAGCAGTTTCAAGAGGAAAAATAAAATCTGGAAGAAAATTATTGTTTTATTTGAGAAGAAGTGTTATATACCCTTAGAGAGATCAGATCGTTTTGTGGCACTTGGAATGAGGGATGACTAATGTTTTGATCATTGGGACTTTTTGACTATTATTCAAAATGGGTGAAGATATTTCCGTGCCCTTGGATGTTATAAAATTATAAAATGAAAGAATTGCTCTGTCCATTCTGGGCAACAGGTCGAGTCAGGCCCTGAATCAATGATACTCATAGATGCCTATCATAGCAGTGAAATATTAGAAGAGATATATAAGTTACAATACCTTAGGATTACACCTTACCATTCGGAACTATTATATTCTGATCACTTTTATTATAATCTAATATAACAGTCTGGGCATTATGGGTACATTTGTGAAAATAGCAGCATAAAAAGTAAAAATGTCACATAAAGATCCTTATTCAAATAGTTGGTAATCAAACAGTTTGTAACCCTTCAATAAATCAATCCTACAAGATAAAGCTCTAAAGGACCCATACGATTCACGTCGAAACAAAGCTTCCATTGCGTATTTGCGTTTAGCTCAAAGAAGCTAATTTCTTAAAGAGCCTGATGCTTTTAGGCTGCTATGGATAAGGTATAATATTTGCATTAGTCTATAACTACATGAATCCCAAGAAAGGGACAGATTCCACTTCAGGAAAAATAGAAATAGGGCCACTTTAATACAGGCATCGAAATAATTTTACTCCGTAAAAATTCTATGTTGGGTATGCTTTTTTAGCTCTAGCCTTAAGGAAGGCTTTCAAAGGAATTATTATACTCAATCGACACCTCTTCTTCAGATGACACATACCCTGGTAGATTTTCAGGAAAAGAAGATGAATTGGGAAAATATACCCCTGATAAATTTTCTCCCAAGTTGAGTGTAGAATTTAAGGCTGCTGGTTGTTGGGAAACGGGCTCGGGCACAATAAGCCCTGACATAGAGAATGTGGGATCACTTCTTTGCCCAGGTAGGTTTGGCAGAAAGGAGGGAGAGCCAAAGCGCCCAGGTGGTGTATCCTCATGACTGGCGGAAAGAAACGAAAAATCAGCTCCTACATTATCAGGGAATGAATCACTAACTTGGGGGGCGTTTGGAACTATAAGACTTGGCTGTTCGAAACTCATAGACGGTAAGTGGCGGTGAGTATCCAAAGTAATTATAGTCAACCGTTTATTGTAAGCAGCGAGGCAATCTTCCTCGTCTTTCTGAAAACATGAAAATACGAACATATATAAACTTACGAATGTATACCCACCGGTCTCTCTAAGGGTTTCAAAAAATCTTGCATTTCTTAACTTGAGCTATAGAGTGAGTTGAATTTAACAAAAAAAACCATTACTCTGTTATTGAGTAGCTTTTCCGATTCTTGCAACTTTTTCTGCCTTTTTCTCGAGTATTCAACTTGATTTTGATTTACTAAATCAAAAAAGCAAGTCTTCTCCTTTGATGCACTAGACAGAATGCTATATCTTGGGAACATTATACAGATAGAGAAACAACCTTGCCTCTAATACTTAATTTTATCAAAAAAAAGTATTAAAAAAGAGCTGTGTAAATTATTCTAGCTTAGCGCTTTAGTAGATGCAAAAAAATCCAATAAAATAATCAGGACAGGGAAAGCTTAGTATTTGATATAGATTATTTTAATGATTTATTGGGGTATAAAATTCTTGGCAGCTAAGGTAAGATGAAAAACTGGTTTTCAATTACAGTAGTTTTCAAAGCTGTGGCGATGTGAAATCAACTCATCTGTTGTTGTGGTGAACGCATTCGAACAACCGTTATGCAAAATCTGTAAATCCCCAATCTACCCTTTAAATAGATGAACCGTGCAAATAAAGCTTTATCTCTTGGTTGATTAATTATTACCAATTTTACATATTTGTTTTTCACCACAACACTGTAAGCGAAATGACCTCAACTTAAAACGAAATCAACTCAGCTCAAAGGGAAATAGAAGGGAACCCGACTCTACTGTAATTTAATATAAACTAGTTGGTTGCCCTATCCAAGGACAGAATTAAAGTTGAATTTAATAAATCAATTAAATATATTTTATTGTGTTTTTAGGCTTGGAGTACTTATCACGTGTTTAATTAAAATTTATTTAATTGCTTTATTAAAATGTAGTTTCAATTATATTTATTTAAATTTAAAAATAAAATTGTATATTCCAAGTATAAATAAAACTAAACCTAAATAAGTATAGTATCACTTTTAAGTTTAGTAAAGATAAACTAATTGTTTTAAAATTTAGTATTTGCTTTTTTAAATCCATTCACAATGTAGAGCTGATCTGCAGCTTTAAAATAAGCTATTGGACATCAAAATTGGCTTAGCATTCACTGAGATCCCTTGATTTTAGTTTTTTAGTGTGCAATAAAAGTAAATTTAGATAATTTCAAATCGAGCCTGAGCCTTTGATTATGACGTGACCCCATTCAAGCACTTAACTATATATCTCAGCATTTAGAGCAGTTAGAGCTATCATGCTTGGTACTATTGTGATCGGAATCGTCTGAAAAATTGATCTACGTCCTCTAAATTTCATGAAAATCATCATATGGAAACATAATTTTATCATAGTTAGTTTACTCCACTGATGTTCTTTTGGGATGAAGCTATGTCAAGCAAGGTCTACTCTGAAACAATATGGAGCCACTTGGATCAGGTGGCATCAAATTGGAATATTCTATTATTTCACTTGAATGATAAGAATTTCGAAATGTCCAAGCCAACCATCTACTTGTTTAAACTAATATTTATATTTTTTAATTTAAACTGTATCACTTTAAATTGACCAAGCTCTCTTTTCGTCATCAATTCAATCCTCAGCATAGAGCATAACCATCCAATCGTGTAAAACAATCTAAAACAATTGCTGCTTCTTTTCTAATTTTAATCCACCCATTCTAGAGTCGGGTAATCTATACAGATAAGCCACTTTGATATGGTTGAATAGGGTTAGCCACTAATTTAAAATGCAAGTAGCCAAATACAAATTTATTAAAGTTCAAGTGGCTTATATTTCAGTTCAACATGATTTAGACCACACTCCACTGAATTTAACCCGAGTACTTTCAAAGATGCATGTAAGGAATTGAATGTAAGGATGAGCAAAATTGAGCTTTTGTTTTAACAATCAACTTTTAAAATCAAATTTAGCTAAAAATCAATTCAGTCAAATCCCTTACAGCTTGAGCCCACTTGAGGTGACATTAAAGTCAGTCAGACAGACAGACAGACAGACAGACTCACTTTTATATATATTAATAATTGTTTTTTATTTCGCTCTGAGCTGAGTTGAATTTGTTTTCAGTTGACTTAATTTAAATCTTAGCTGTTTTCACTTAAATCTCAGGTTTTTTTGCTTAGCACCATGGCTTTGAAAACTACTGTAGCATTATGTTATTTTACAAAAAAAGCATCGGGTTTTGAGGAGAAAGGGATATAATTGAGGCCA
Organism: Entomophthora muscae; assembly: GCA_014839935.2. Lineage (NCBI taxonomy): Eukaryota > Fungi > Entomophthoromycota > Entomophthoromycetes > Entomophthorales > Entomophthoraceae > Entomophthora > Entomophthora muscae. Next base: position 48,308 of record QTSX02002182.1, on the reverse strand, counting down.
AACAAATAGAAGATTTTATTCTAAAGGCAGATATCAAAACCAAGTACTGTAGATTCAGAACCTAATGGCAAAAAATGCTGGATTGCCAAATCCTATGTCCAATTTTCAAATCACAATTGTTAGCAACTCAGCTGAGTTAAAACAAAAATATTTAATAAAATAATACAGTAGTTTTCAAACCTGTTGAGATAAACATATATTATTCAGTTTGAACGCATGAACTCAGTCACAAAATGTATTTCAACTTGATAGATCTAAATATAAGATAATTTCATGGAAAATGAGCGCTATTTGGCAAAAATGTCCAGTCATACAACGACCTACTCAAACGGCAGCAGCGCCCATGTCGACAATAATAATGTCAACAGTGGCCATGTCGACTCAAAACTCTAAATCTCCTGTTTTTTGCTAGTCACACTAGCTTAATTCTTTTTTTTAAAGCGTTCAGGGGTGCAAACCCAGAAAACACGATGAAATTGTGGCCATCTCCACACGATTTAATATTAAGCTTAATAAAAAACTCAATTTAACCAGATTTTTCCTTTACTTTTACTAATAAAAATTAGTTTATTTTTTATTTGCTTTCACGACGTAAAAGTGACAATGTCGACACTTTTTAAGCTGAACTTATTTTTAATAACAAAACTGAAGCATCTACAGTAAAAAAATAAGTGCACATTTAAAAATATTTTTTTATTAAATTATTATATTGAAAAAGACAGTGCACATACATTTGATTGTTGGAATGTTCATGTTATAAATATATATGTGGCACTTATTACGGCTTTAATATATTAAGTGGATTGGTGGCTAACAGCAATTTAATAATTTAAGCATGAGTTGTTATGTAAGTTACTATAGAATTTATTATTAAAAATAATGTTGACACTCATAAATGTCAATTTTTTTGCTCGTGATCATCTCCCAGGGTGGAGTTAAGCAAATTAGAGTGGCGCAATTAAGTCTAGATTAATATGTCACCTTATATAAAAAATGTCGTAAGTGATGTTGTCAACACTTTACCCTTTTCATTATCTACCAACAACTTATTAACAACTTCTTATATACACAATGGTAAAATATCATATTATCACTACCCAAATATTATTTTTAATAAAGAAATAAAGAGCCTTGATACTTTTTTTTGCTTATTTTCATCTTTTTTTTTAATTTTTATATGTGAACAAAAATACACAGAAAACAGTTAATTTTTGCTAGCTCGCGTAAATTTAATTAAGTGTACTATGAAAAAACATAGTAAAATTTCAAAAAAAATGTCAATAGTGACAATGTCGTAAAAAATAATGTCTACAATTTTTGTAATCAACAGTGAGAATTCATCTTTTTTTACTAAACATCTCTCATAATGTCAACGCTTTTCAGTTCTCACATATAAAACTTTATGTTTTACATAATAAAAACTTCTCATTTTTTGATATGTTGTATTTTTAACTTTTTTCTTTCATATTTTCTAATTTTTAAAATAAAATCTATATCCAAATATAATACTTTTGCATATTTCTCTTAACTTTTAAATTTTTATTTATAACTTTAATAAAATAAAAACTATACAAGTGTTTTTTAACTTTTACATGCCAATAAAAACCATCTAAGATTTAATTTTTATATATTATGTTTTTTAAGTTGTTTTGTTTGTTTTTTAAATACATTGCTTTATTTTAAACTCTTTTACTTATTATTTTAGGACAAAAACACTTCCAAACTGTGACGGAAATCACTGGATAATATGAAGTCATTTCTAAATGATGGGGAATTACCACCCAAATCCACATAGAATTGATGATTACCCACCAACGTGGCTTCAGATATTTTTTTGTGAAATTTCCAATTGTAACTCCAGGATTAAGTAGAACAATCAGTCCTAACCAGAGTAAACCAAGATAAATGACCTGGGAAAGCATCAATGCATCTCCAGCGTAGAATTCTGGGCATTGTCACAAGTGACAAACTCCTATCAACTATACTTATCAAAAAGCCTTAACTACAAAACTCAAACCCCGGCATCTCGCGGGCCGCCAGCCCGCAGGGCCAGCTGCCTGGCCGCCTGCAGTTTTTTGGGCTCAAATCAGAACAGGATTTGACTTCAGAAAATCCTTTTAAGCTTGATGAACCAAATGTACCTACGCCAATACTCTCCACACTAAAGGTTTATGATAAAACAGCCAATCAACAGGCAGGTCCAGCCACAGATTACAAAATAACTTGGGCCTGCACAGAAGGGGAAACAGATAATTTTCCCATAGAACGCAGGCCACCCAGAGGCGACCAATCCCACAACCTGACTAGGGAATTTGAGCATTCTCAGTTCAAACCAGCCAATGAAATAAACCCCCGCAATTGATGCCACCAAAGACTGGGAAGACCTGGTAATCAGGAAAACCCAGGCCAACGGAATTTGTGAAAGTTTTACCATGACAGATGGGCATACTTATACCCTGGGCCACCAGGAAGATGCCCATTGCCATCCTTGCAATAAAGTGACATGAACCTTTGGTTCAACCAGATCATACCATACTTGTTATTAGTTTTACTTCATTTACAGTCTACTCCTCGCGGCTCCGCACCCTGTGCTCACCTACCCCAAGAAACCGCAGACCAGCCGCCTGAACTTTACTGTCCACCAGGAGCTCCCTTTGGCCCAGTACATTTTACTGAGTACCCACCCAACCCTGCATATTCAGAGTTTACTCTGGAGGAGATCCTCATCCATGACCCCAAAGCTAGAACTAGAGAGACAGAAGTCCTTTAAAGAGAGGGTACCAAAATCATCTGGCCCCCTCTGCTATTCTGAGACAAGTATAATTTCCGGCCCGCATATTTGGTTCCAATGACACCGCCCCTCACCCTGCAGCCCAACTGCCCGCAAGAATCTGTTGCCACTAATGAATCCACTTTCACTCAGATATTTAGGGTGATGTATATCACCCTCACCAGATTGATTGATTCTATGGTGCCTGTAAGCGGACCTTGGGCAGTCCTTGGAAAATTGTTATCTTATATTGTAAAGTTAGCCCAATCTTGTGGTGGGCTCTCCCTGCTGGGCCCGCGGGCTGTCCACCCGCAAGTTCTCAGGAACCCCCCACAGGTTGGATTCCTGACAGGCATTGAGAAGTGACACAATTTTCAGTTTCAAGAATGGGGGGAGGAGCTACAAAATTGGCTGGCATAAAATTAACATTTGGCGGCGCCGACAACAAAGTTCCAGATGCTGGGTCCCATCTTCCTGAAATGATTCTGTTCAGAATCAGATTGTATGGGATATACCGCAACAACCCAATCACAGGATGCATTTTTAAAATTTAAAATTAGAACTTGGGATAATTGATTTTTATTGAGTAAATTTAGGAGGACTCAACTCTTAGAGTTGAAACAGGGAAAATTATTCAATATATATCAGAAAAATTGACTAAGCAATACCACCTGAGTCTTGATCTCCTATTTCTTCTGCATCTTCAAGTAAGTATCTAGTCCAGGTTGCAAAGAACCCTTGTGTGACCAGTTTCTGACAACCATGCTGATTAATAAGCTTATATTTGGTGACCCTCATATTACGTCTATTTATCAACGTCAGTTTGAAAGGGGGAGCTGGTTTCAGCTGGCAGACTGGAGCAGCCGTGACCTATTTTTGATCAATTGTTTGGTTTAAATCCGTTAACTTGGTCAATTTTGATACAGGTTTCCCGGCCTTCAGAGCCTTCTTACTTGGATGGACAATACCTGGAATTATGAAACCTACCTTGACACAAACAGTCCAAAGAAACCAAGCGTCTTTCAAAGCCAACCAAACCCACCAAAAAGAAGCCTGTCTCATCAAAGAAGGCCACTCCAAAACCATCCCCAAAGCCCTCCCCTGAGAAGAGCCCTGCTCACTCCACTGGGGGAGAGGAATCTGATGGCTCCCTTACAGAGCACAGTTTTTACAACTTGGCTTCTGACAAGAAGCCAACCAAGAAGAAGCACTCATCCCAAAAGTCCTCACCCAAAGATAAGTCTCCTGCACATAAGGAGCACCACAATAAGCCCCCTTCTACTTCCCCCCACCAAACCCCCCCCTTCAAGCTCATCTGGGGATGATTCAAAGCTCTGCCCTGATTACTTCCCTGGCTTCTGCCATGCTCCTGCTGGCCCCTGGGACCCTCTGTTGGCCCACAACATCTGCAATGTTGACAGAGAATTCAAGGTTCCCTCTTCCTTGCCCAAATACTTCCCAATCATGAGCGTAAAGGGTGGGCCAGCCATGGTGGCCAATGGGTATATTTTCTCTTGCAAAAATGCCAACCAGGGCTTCAAGAGCCGCCATTACACCTGCAAGGACTGCTTCTTCCCAGTGCGGCTCAACAATGAGCGCTGGGACTTGGTCTAAACCATCAAGGGCAAGCATACCTGCATCAGCCAAATACCACCATTGCCCGCCTCCTCAAGTGGTATCTTGTCCAGGTGATGCCCACCTCCAAAGATCTTTCCGCCACCCAGCTGGCTGTGCTTGCTTGCAAGTACCTCTCCCCAACCAACTTGAAGAGGGTACCAACCTACAATCAATTGGTCAAGTTTGTAAGTGATAGGCGTCAAGCCTCAAACCCCCTGGCCAAGAGCGCCACCAACATCAAGGTCCTTATCCTCACAGATGCCCTCAAGAAGACAGAGGATGGTGAGATGTTTCTGCTCCATGAAGATGGGCAGGAAGTAGAGGATAGGATTATAGCCTACGCCACAACCCAAAACCTGGAGCAGCTGAACACTGCTACCACCTGGATGTGTGATGGCACATTTGCTACTTGCCCCTCCCTATTCAAGCAGCTTTGGGTCCTGTATGGGCAGTTTAATGATCAGGCTAACCCCCTTGTCTTCTTTCTCCTTCCTGGTGCCAAGACTGAAGTCTACACCAGAGCCTTCAAGATTTTCCGGGATGCTTTGAGCTCCCTTTCCACCAACCAGCTCCCCCTCCCACTCATGCCACAAGGGCAAATCCCTCCTCTGCTGAGAAGGATGAGTCAACCCTAGCCGCTGAGCAGCTAGCTCATGCGCACTCACTTGGGCCAAAGGTTATATAATGAACTTGAGCAAGCTCAGTTCAGAGCCTTTGAGGCCATCTTTAATGGAGAAGCCCAGGGCTGCTTCTTCCATTTTAGGCAGGCCCTTATCAAGAATCTCAAGAGTGAGAAGGACCTTTTTGAGAAGTATCTTAATGATGGTAAGGGGAAGTGCTGTTTGCCTTGACTCAGTTTGCTGCCTTGGCTTTTGTGCGCCTGGAGCATACTGGGATTGGCTTTGAGGCCCTCCTGGAGGATGCTTACGTTAAGGAGCACTCCACCATTTTCAAAGGTTACTTGGATTACTTTGAGCGCCAATGGGTGGTGTCAAGTATATACTTCTGGGAAGTATAATAAACAAAATAAAGGGGAATATTAAGAAGAGAATGGTATTTTACTGAATATGAATATAGCTTAATATATAGTATCATGACAAGCCACATGTTGTCCATGTATGTCATGGAGGTCATGGGGTTTATCTGAGTAATGTTCCTCTTGAGTCACGAGGCTTAATCAAGTTGTGTTCCATTTAGGACCTGGATTGAGAGATTCCCGTCATAGATGGTTAACTGATAAAGGTGCCACCGGCTTATTAGCTGGGCAGTGAACCACTCGGTGAGCCGCTTGGTGATTTACTTGGGGTGTTAATTCCCCAAGAGGGAGTAATCAAAGATGTTGCAACATCTCCCCCTGGGGTGATGGAAGGCAGAGCCTTGGGAACCATCTTGAGGGTATCTGGTACACGGGCCTGGTACTAATCCAGTTTGGTGTTAGGGACAGGGAGTCTTGAATTTTGTTGGGCTGCTCTTGCCTTACACAAACAGAGTTGGACATGATGCATATGTTTCAGTTCAGTTTGAGCTCCAATCCCTTTGATGAGATAGGTGTTATTGGGCTTCACTTCCATGACAATGGCTGGTCTGCGTAACCCTGGGTCTAATTTGTTGGTCATGATTGACAACCCAGATCTTGTCTCCGACTTGGAACCTTTCTTGTTGCAATGGGATTGCTTTCTGCTGAACCCTTTGTTGTTCCATAGCCTCTTGGTCCTTTCTGGCTTGTAGTACTTTTGGTTCATTACTGTCTGGTATCTTCTTTGGAAGTGGAAGTGGTGGTCCTGTGGTTGTACTGACAAGTGAAGGTTTCTGACCATAGACAAGTTCATAGGGGCTTTTGCCTGTATTGCAGTTGACTCGTGTTCTGCAGACCATAAGGGCGGTTGGTAACATGTCAAACCAGGCTTTTGGATTGTTGGCAGATAACTTACTGAGGGCTTCCACTAGAGAGCTGTTTAGTTGTTCTACGCGTCCATTTGCTTGGGGGTGATATGGGCTGGCTGTGACGTGTTTTATTCCATTTTTAGAGAGGTATATGTTGGTGTCAATAGCTTTGAGTTCAGTGCCTCCATCTGTGATTAAGAGGTTGGGTTTTCCAAACTTAGCTATGATCTCCTTGCCAATGAATTGTCTCACATCATTGCCTTTGTGCTCTTTTGTGGCTTGTGCTATGGGCCATCTGGTTGCATAGTCAATGGCTGTGATGATGTACTTCTTGCCTTTGCTTTCACCAGGCATAGGTCCCACAATATTCAATGGCCATACCTTGAAGGGCTGTGTGATGGATACGGGTACCACTGATTTGAGTAAAGCTTTGGTTCAGGCATACTTTTCACAAACCTTGCGTTGTTCTAGTACTTCTCTGATATCATCTAGCATGTTGGGCCACCAATAGCAAGTCTTGAGATATTCATGCAAGTTTCTGCTACAGGTGTGCCCCAAGTCTCTGTGATAGCAGAGGATTTTGTCAATCTTTTGTGTTGACAGAATGTAGGGTACTGTGTCACCATTTGGAAGGATTCAGTGGAGGATACCATATACGTTTTTGAACGGATGTTTGTTCTTGAGGACTTTCTCTTGGATGTCCATTGGTGTGCCAGGTGGGAACCCTTCCTGGAGATTCCCCATGATTAACATGGGCCAGTTGGGGTCACCATCAGTGCGGAGGATGTGTTTATTGTATAGCCTTGATAGGGCGTCTGCAGTAAGCATCTCTCTGCCTGGCTTGTATTCAATTTGCATGGGGTATCTCTGTATGAGACTCATCCATTTGACTTGTCTTCTTGACAGGTGTTGTTGTGTTTTAAAGAATACCAATGACTTGTGGTTGGTGAGTACTTTGAACGTCTGAGCTCCTTCTAGGTAACATCGCCATTTCATGAGACAGTGTATGATGGCAACCAACTCTTTATTATCTATAGGGTATCTTTGTTTGCCTTCTGATAGTTTCATGGATTCATATGCCACAGGGAGGAAGTTTTTTTGGGCCGTTTGGATACAGAGGACTCCTCCTATGGCATAATCCGAGGCGTCAGTTTCTAACTCATAGATACCCTCGCAGTTTGGGTATTGCAAGATGGGGGAGGTCACCATGCATTCTTTTAACTGGCGGAAATGTTGATCTCACAAAGGTGTCCAGACAAATGAGGTTGTTTTCCATGTGATGACTGATAGGGGAGATGTTAGGGCGCCCCAGTCAGGGATGAACCTGCATACATACGCTACCATTCCAAGGAAAGTGCAGAGTTTGCTCTTGTTTCTTGGGGCTGGCATTTCTGTTATAGTGCATATCTTGTCTGGGTCGGGCTTGATGTCATCCTTACTAATGATGTGACCAAGGAAAGGGAGTTTAGTTGAGAAGAACTCACATTTGGATGGTTTGGCAATTAGTTGGTTTTCCTGCAAGGTGCAGAGGACTGCGCGGACGTCTTTCCAGTGTTGTTGTAGGTTGGGACTATAAATGATAATGTCATCCAGGTAGATGATTGCTCTTTTCCCAATTTTTTCCTTGAATACTTCATTCATGAAGGTTACAAAGGTACTGGGGGCGTTTGTCATGCCAAAATTGAGGACAACACATTCAAAAGATCTGTACTTAGTCCAAAATGCAGTCTTTGGAATGTCTTCAGGTTTCACACAAATTTGGTGATATCCTGCTGTCAAATCAATTTTTATGAAGATTTGGGACCCCCCCAGGGCATCAAAAAGGTCATCAATTAGGGGCAGGGGATACCTGTTCTTTATTGTGACCTTGTTGAGGGCCCTGTAGTCTGTGAATAGGCAGAGCCCTCCATATTTCTTTGCCACAAAGAAGACAGTGGCACCAAAGGGTGATTTTGAAGGTCTGATGAGGCCTTTCTCGAGTGCTTTGTCAAGGTAGGCTTTCAGAGCGTCGTCTTCTTGCAGTGTGAGGCGGTAGATGGGTCGTGCTTTAGGCACACTACCTTTTAAGTTGATCTCATGTTGGATACCCCAATCAGGGGGAAGTCTGGGTATTGATTCTTGGAATACAGAGGGAAACTCATTGACTAGCTGGTCTCTAATTGGGTTCTGTTTGTGTTGGATTTCTGTGTTTTTGAAGTGGATGACTTTGTACGTACACGTGTTCCAATTGATTTTGCTGATGTCAGTTTCTTTTTACGTTTCCATGACCTTTACAAATATGTGGTCCCTCGTGAGAGTGTCAAGGTGTGTTGGGTACACATGATGGTGGACTTTTCCTTGCTGGATTGTGAAGGTGGCACTGTCCCAGTCTATGTGAGGTTTTGTCTTTCTCATCCAATCTAATCTGAGTATGATATTGTATTTTGGGATTGTGATGATGGGGCCACTAATTGTTGTTTGGACGTCTCCAATTTGGGCCTGGAAAGGTTTGGTCTCACGGGTAACTGGTGTGCTGCGGTTGTCCGCCATGCCAACTCTCTTAATGTTACTTCAAATGGTAGGTAACTTCATGAGGTCTGCAAAACTCTTGTTAATAAGCTATTGATTGGCTCCAGTGTCAAATAGCGCTGTGCCCTGGTATCTGCAAAAACAGAAAGGATAGGTAAGGAGTTTATTTCCAGATTGGGCGGCAAACAGGAGACAGTTGCTGGAGGGAACTTGGATCATGGTGATGGAGTCCACGTCCTGTTCTCTGTACAAGTCTTGTGTAGAGGGGGGAGGGCGGCTTGCCTAAGCACTCCCCTGAGCTTTTCCCTCCTTGTTGGTATCTTCAGTGCTAGCCTGGTTGGCTTGTGCAGTGTGATTCCCGTTTCAAGGTTGGGTACTGTTGGCTTGGTTGTTTTGCTTATTGGGGCGAGGCTCTCTTTTAACTGTAGGGTTGCCCTTGCGTTTGTTTGAGGTGTGTAGATTGTCAGACTTCTGAGCTGCGTGTTTCCCTTCTAGGAACACATCCTCAAGGTTATTGAAGAGGGTCATGTCAAACTGATGCCTGATGTGTGTGGGAAGGCCATTGTAGAAGTCTAGGCGTGGTCCAGGTTCATCAAAATTGATGGTGTTGGGCGCACGGTCACATAGTCCTTTGTATGCGGCAATGTATTCCTTGATGGTTCCTGTCATCTTGAAGGTTTGGAGTTTGGTCATGATCACTACGTCTGAATCCTTCATGGAGAATCTTTTGAGGAATGTGGCTTTGAACACTTCCCAGTTTTCCTTCTGATCAGGGTGTTGGGCTAGCCATTTGGTAACAAACGCGAGGCAGTTCCTGTGGCACAGAGGACGACTTCACTAACCCAGAGTCTTTGGGGGTACTCCACTTGTGCAAACTTGCTCTCAGTGCTATTGATCCAAAGGGAGGTGTTCTCACGGCGTAGTCCTGCAAAGGCGCCAATTTCAGCAGTACATAAGCGTTGAAACACAATGTTGGGTATCTCAGGTTGCGTAGACGCTGTTGTGGTTGGCGTGGTAGGGAACAGACTGCAGATTTTGAGGGCGTTGTACTGATTAATGGGTACAAGGAGATTGTTGTAGATGACAAGTCCAGGGGGGACGTCTTGTCCTAATTTGTAATCTCTCCAACCGTTAGGGAGTGACATTGCTTGGGTTCTTTCCTTGGGAGGAATTTTTCCTTTGAGTTGGGTAGGTATGGATAGCCTACCTGTGCTACCACTGTCAAGTATATACTTCTGGGAAGTATAATAAACAAAATAAAGGGGAATATTAAGAAGAGAATGATACTTTATTGAATATGAATATAGCTTAATATATAGTATCATGACAAGCCACATGTTGTCCATGTATGTCATGTATGTCATGGGGTTTATCTGAGTAATGTTCCTCTTGAGTCACGAGGCTTAATCAAGTTGTGTTCCATTTAGGACCTGGATTGAGGGATCCCCGTCATAGATGGTTAACTGATAAAGGTGCCACTGGCTTATTGGCTGAGCGGTGAACCACTTGGTGAGCTGCTTGGTGATTTACTTGGTGTGTTAATTCCCCAAGAGGGAGTAATTGAAGATGGTGTGACAGTGGGAAAGAAGGTGACTGCCCAGAGAGGTAAGAGCAGGGCCACTGCCCCTTGGAATTGTCAGGGCACCTGCCTCAAGGGGGAGATAAAGACCACCTCTAGCCTTGAGGTTTGGCACAAGCACCTGAAGGTGAAGTTTGGGTCCAACCCTAAATATAACAAGTTCTTCCAGAAGCTGCAGGAGGAGCAGGCCCAGACTGTCTCCAAGTTTTGCGGCCTGGCCAACCGGGTGGCCCCCAAGAAGCAAAAGTCCAAGGATCAGGACTACCAGGATGACATTCAGAAGGTGGTAAAGAAAAAGTACAAGATGGCAGAGATTAAGAAGTACCTTGAGGACGTTACCACTGCTCTTGCTGGTGGCTTTAATTAGCTTAATAAACCTTGCTTTGCCTGTATATTTTTTACTTTTAAACTTTTATATTTTTTAATTTTTTTATAGTGTACTAATCTTTTTATGTATAAATGGTAAGTTTCAGATACAGTTTCAATGTGGTTTAGTAAGAAATATCTTATATTTTGTTAATTTATCTTTAAGGTATGAGATATTTTCAGTTATGCTTATATAAAGTATAATAAATTAAAATTAGAATTTTCTTATATTTTGTAGTTATTATGATATATAAAATATCTTTATTTTTGGTTCATTGGAATTTTATTTTTTATGGGAATAAAAAATACAGTAGTTTTAAAAGCTATGGCAACAAGCAAAATGAACTCAGATTTAATCAAAATTATTTTAGATTTAAAAAAATACAACTATCAGGTTAAAATATACACTCTGTTAACAGGGATTTTTGGCGTTAATAGGCAAAATGGGTCAACACAGCAAAGAAGGACTCACGCGCAAAACAAAACCATTCAAAATGCAATCCAAAATACATGGATTCACAAACAAAATGGTGTGAGTTGGCTTTTGGTGTACATATGTTTACTATGTGAATTGGTGACAAAATACACCCACACATGGTGCGTCAAAACTCAATCCAAAAACAAAACACAATAGGAACTCAAAAAACAAATGAAATCACTCACACAGTTTGTGCAATGAATTGTAATCAAGAATGATACCAAGGCATCTAAAATAAGACACAAGATCTGAAACATAAATTTTAAAAATATTGTGTTGGGTGCTTAATTTGGCAAAAAATATGAGAAAACGGGTGGAAATTATTTTGGGTATTCAAAAATGGGCGTTGTAAACCAGAAATAACTAATTAAGAAATAAAAAATCTATAGTTGGGATATCGGGTGGGAAAAATCTTAATTAAATATCCATATTCAGATAAAAGCAAAAATTAAAATTAGGGAGTAACTTAATTAAAATTTATTTAGTATTTTATTAAATTTTGAAATGGAAGGAACACAACACCAGAGTACCAATGCACCCGTTGTGCGCCGCGGTCACGGTCGCCCCCGCGGGTCAAAGAATAGACTCAGTACAACACAAGTGCCTACTAAGGAGGGAGGCAGAAGAGGAGAGTTCCATAGTGACGCTGCACTGACACAGCCAGTTCAAGGAGCACAAGCTGCTAGGGTGTGGAGCATAAACCCTTGGATCCCCAAGCTGACCCGGAAGCCCACCAAGGTTACCTTCACAAAAACAGTTAGAGACAAGGAGGTAGAACTTACTTTGTATGTGTTTGACACTGTGTACCAGCAAGAGTCGGTCCCGTCAGCCATGCTGGAGAAGGTGAAGCCTGTACTTGATACTAGATATGAGCCATACATCAGCAATGGCAATCAGGAGGACAACAAGGGAGCCCGAGTTCTTTCAAACTGATGAGGGACAACTGGTGCGCAAGAAAGTTGCAGCCTTCTACAACAAGGTGCCTATGTCCTGTGCCTTGCCCAATGCTGATGAGTCAATCCCCACCGCTAAAAATCCCGCTCAGAAGCACATCCCTGACATCAAACACATCATCCTGCTTAATCTAATGTGTGAATCAGGCAATTACAAGGCGGTCACAGCCATTGTTGGGGTGGATCCCAAGTACGCCTCAAAGACCTTCAACAAGTTCCTCAACATGGGTTGAGTCCTTGCCGCAGAGAAATCCTTGCGCGTGTTGACCATGCTCACAAAGGAGCACAAATGGGCAATCCGCCAGTGGATCACCCGGGACTGCCATCTTGAACTGGAAAATATACAGGCCATGATCAAGTCTGCTTTTGGGGGTGAGGCTTCAATTTCCTTTTACTACCATCTGGTCAAGGGAATGCAATTTTCCTGGAAAAAACTCGGGGTATCCTCATACAATTGGAACAGCCCAGCCAATATTGAGACCTGGAGAAAATACGCGGAGGCGTACACTGCCCTAAAAGCCAAGGGGACGGTCAAATTTTACTACATCAACAAATCAGCATTTGCCTTGTCAATGCGCAATGAGTATGGGTATGTCCCCAGAGGCTCCAATGACGGGATGGCTCGGCATGCTACAGTCCGCGCCACAGCCTATTTGATGGTGGCTCTCCTCAATCCAAAGGGGGTTGAGCTCTACCAAATGATATTGGGATCTCACAATAGCCGGACCTTCCTATCATTCCTCTGATTGGTCCAGGAGCACCTGAGGCGCACAAGCCCAGGCTTCACCAATGTAATTGTGCTGGACAACGTTGGTCTCCACAAGGTGGTGGATATTCTTGAGGAATTCCCAATGATTGACACCAGCGCTGCAGTGGGCCCCCAGAAATTGGCCACGGCAAATTTGCGCCTTCTCTTCCTCCCTGCCTATTTACCCTTCCTAAATCCCATCAAGGAAGTCTTTGGGTGGCTCAAGCAAGTTGTCAAGCAAGGAACCCCAACTGGGACAGAGGACCTTTTTGATTTGCTGCAGGCCAGGATCCATATCCTCCCAGCTGAGACTGTGGCCAAATTCTATGGCCACACTGATTTGTTTATCCCCTTGTACCTTGCAAATCAGCCAATCAATTAAAGGCTTAGCTTATCCCACTTTTTTATATATCCTCTAATTTACTAATCAAGATTCATTAACTAACATTTTATATTTAGATGTTTCCAAGCCCACAATCACATTCAGCAGCACCATCAATGAAGGTTAGTAATTTATTTATTTATAATCATTTTTATTATTGCATCCAAGGGTATCGCAAACACTTGATAATGGATTACGCAAACACATCAATATCATTTTTGGCAAATAAATATAAAAAGCAAACTAAAAAAATAAATGTAAATCATACAAATTAAAAGTAGATTTTATTGACATATATTATATGCTTTTATTAAAAACTTCCCTGGAATTTATTTTGTAAGTAATTTTTGCTAGAATATTATTTTATAAAATTATTAATTATAACAAAAATAATCTAAAGGGTAAATATATTTATTGGAATAGAGGATATATTAGGAGTGCCTATAATGGGTTTGGTGGTATGTACCCACCCCACAATGGAGGTGGCACACAACCTCCACCGCCACACCGTGGACAGTGGATACACCCTGGTTAAAATACTCCCGCCTGCTGGTGAAAGGCAGAATGGTTAGGTGGGAGTGAAGTAGCAGCTTCTCAGGTGGGGCCGCAAACCTGTAGATTCCAGCCAGGACCAGGGCGTCCTGGATAACGTGGTCCACTGAGTCATATCCGGGGGGACCTTCTTCCCATCAAGTGCAAGCCAGGCCTCGTTGATTCCAAGAAGGACCCTGTCTAGATCCTCTACGCTGGCGCCCATTCCAAAGTAGAATAGGAACCCCAGGTAAACAACAAGGTGAAGCCTTTGCCCAGCAAAGGCTTTTGTAAACTTGCACAGTTTGTTGTATACTGCACTTATTTTTTTCTCATGTTTAGTTTTTCCAAAGGTAAGATCCATAGCTTCTGGGACCCCCGTCTTGTTGGCACTCCAGGCTAGCCCAAAGTCCGCCAGGAGGATTTTTGACTTCTTTACGGCTGTTGCGTCTGCAACAGCCAGTTTTGCCACCGCGCGCCTGAAGTTTTCCAGCAAGTAGGACAGGGTATGCTCCACTGGGAAGCAGAAGCAAGCAGCCACATGAGCCCGGCCCATCTCCGGTATATTCTTGAATGGGAGCGTTGCCAGGACATCCCAAACAAGCTCAATGGAGTTTACATAGTAAACTCCACTGAGGTTAACCAGGTCCAGGCGGACCAGTTGAGCATTCTTGTAGGCAGTAACTGCCCACTTGGATGCCCCCTCTTCATGCGTCAGCCCAGAAAATTCCTCCCTGGACATTGGGAATGCACTGTGAATCCTATCTTCAAGCTCCCTCAAGACAGGGGGGGACAGGAAAAGCTGCTTGGCCACGTGAGTGGCAAAATTTGAGTAGAAGGTGGGGGGGAACAAAAGGAACCAGGACCCGGCAGAGTTTGCCATCAACATCTTCTAAAAAAAGGTAAGTATTTATGAATTTTTATTAAATTTATTTTCTTAGGTTACCTTCTTGGGTTTCTTCTTTGCCGGCAGCTTTGGCAGGCTTTGCCATCATTGGCGCAAGCAGTTGTGTGGGCATCTCAGTGTCCTCCTTGCGGGCCCTCTTGGCGGGTTTGAGATGTGCATAAATCTCAGGGTTGTCTGTCCAGACAGACAGCGCAGAGAGGGCAAAGGACTTGAATTGCAAGACTTCAACCACTGTCTTCTGAATGTTGAGTAGGCGCTCTATTGTCTTCTCAGGGGTGTCTGGTATTTTGGTCATGAGTGAATTGGCGGACACCTTTTCAATTTTATCCCCTTCAAGGACAGCAGACTTCACTTTTTCCTTGACCTTGCGGTCAATTTCTTTGATTTTGGCAATTGCCAAGTCAAGGTCTTTTAGAAGTTTTTCCAATTTGCCCATTGATTTTTTACTAACCTTTTCATATGTTTTTATAGCTCTTGCTCCAATAAATTCTGTATTATTTTGATACAATTGCCTCTTTGTTTATTCCTATTTGTTTTCCTATTTACTACATTATACCATCTTTTTACCCATTTTGTATATGTTTTACACACATATCAATATGTGTTGTTTGCTTTATGTGGCATTGTTTCCTTGGTTACCATATTATTTTTGGCGCTTGGCACAGCCCCTTGTGAAAATATTAACAACAGCTTGGTGATCAACTGAATTTGAATTAGAAAATTATAGTGTTAACTGTTTTTAGATAAAGTTGTTACTGATCCAAATTCAAAACCTTAATGATAAACTTTAAGCCAATTAGGAGCCAAGTGATAAAGTGATTGTTGTGACATAAAGGGTCATTCAATAATTCTTTGATGCATGTGCACTAATTCATATGATTGGCTGGTTGTTTTGCCATTGTACGCCATTGCCGCTGTGGCGTACAATGGCAAAACAACCAGCCAATCATATGAATTAGCGCACATGCATCAAAGAATTATTGAATGACTGTTTATGTCACAACAATCAATTTATCACTTGGCTCCTGATTGGCTTAAAGTTTATCATTAAGGTTTTGAATTTGGATCAGTAACAACTTTATCTAAATACAATTAACACTATAATTTTCTAATTCAAATTCAGTTGATCACCAAGTTGTTGTTAATATTTTCACAAGGGGCTGGGTTTGGGTACTAAAAATAACTATGTTCTGGATCTAGATACACAACATAGTAAATATATGATTTTATAGATAAAAGCTGAACATAAAGAATAAACCCAACTATAAACAAAGAGAACCTGAACAATTGAAATTCAAAATAATGATAATATAAATAGAAATGTTCAGCAACAGGAGGTTTATTGAGGCAGGGAAGAGTGACGGGTTTGACATCAGGGATGCACTTCTGAGCGGGCTTGATGGGTCTGGGATTGGGTGGGTGGGGCTTGCGGGTGAGGGGTGTTGGTGGCAGGGGTGGAGGCAGGAGGATTGCGCGTGATGGCCGCCATATACCACTTGTTGTACTCCTCATCAGTCATTGGCTGGATGGGCTGGTAAGTGGCAGTGGCCCAAGGTGGAAGGCGCTTATCCTTACGTGATTGGCTGCCCATGTTCACATGGAAAACCATTTGCGCAAACAAGTCAGCCACCATTTGGTGACTAAAGAGAGAATTGTGGTCAAGGACCCCAAGATAGAGGTTGTTAAAAGCCTGAGGGCGGTGTTCCTGCAGTGTATCTCCAATGTTAAAGAAGACAACATCACCCAGATGGACGTTGGCGTGGCCAGCTGGGTACACGGAGGCTTGGTGCCTGCGTCTCTGGATGGCCTCAAGGGCAGTGGAGCTACCCTCCATCTGGTGGCTCAAGAAAACCCAATGCTTTGAATTTGAGCCATCCCAGGAGTTGAGCAATCCACCAAGGATGTGGCTGTATGAGTACCCATTGACAAAATCAGGGTTTGTCCAATAATAGACAAAACCCTTGGCTGACACAGCCAGAAATGCACCAATGAACCTCCCCTTTTTGACCTTCTTCCTTCTGTTCTTGGTGGCAGCTTTTCCCATCTCACCAAAATTGTCAAATGCAATTGATAACTTGTAGTAGGAGATGAAAATGACATCATCTGACAGACTTTTCAGGCATTAGACCAGGGTTGCCTCAATCTTAAGATCATATAGGGAATCCTCAGCACCATCCCATTGGTCACCAGCAAAATTGGTAAGAACCTGTACAGAAGCCACCTTCCTGTACATCCAGAGCTGCACCATGCGCTCAGACACCCAAATGCCATGGTGAGCAAGTTGCTTCCGGACCTGGGTCAAGGGAAGCTTGGGGTCCCGCTGGAGGAGGTCGAGCATGATTGGGTATGCCTCAGTTATCTGGGACTCTTGGGCCTTCTTGGGCTTCTTGGCTGCCCCAATCTGATTCTCCCTGTTCATCATGCTGTTGAATTCCCGCATGACAGTAGCTTGGGTAAATTGCAATTGGTCAGCAATCTGGTCCCATGACAGACCCTGTAGATTCAGTGCCACAATTTCTTGGAGAATTTGGGCAGTGATAATTCTGCGTTTGGGACGTTGGGCGGGGGGAGCTGAAGCCTGATTGGCTGAGAGAGGGGCAGGTTGGGTGATGGCGGGAAGTTGTTCCAAATTGAGGTTGCCATCCTGATTGGTTGGTTGGTGGGCAGCTTGTGCAGGGGTGGGTGTGAGAGCGGGGGCAGCACTAGACACAAAGTGACTCTCAAACAAGTCAAAGCCATATGGGTCAGGGGACAGTAACAGGTCAGCTTCCTTGTTACCCGCCTCAAAGGCTTGGGTGTAAACAGGTGCCTCCACGTCCTGAGCCTTGCCTCCATTGAAGCTGGCTTGGCTGCTAGTGCCAGTGAATATGTTGTTGTTAAAAACCATATTGAAAAAAAACCTAGGATAAAATCACTAAAAGTAGAAATTTTAAAATTTAATGATTTATTTTTATTGTAATCTTGAGTCCATATTTGGAAGGTTCTCAAAACCATTCCATACAAATCAGGATCCATGAAAATGAATAAAATGCCTCTGTTCCTAAATTGGATAGCTGTTGATTGGCTGTTATACTGTTATTTTTCTATTTTAGGCTGCTCATACTGCACATCTTGTGTGAGTTCATTTTGTTTTGTGTTTGTGTAATCTTGCTTCTAGATTACTCAGATTTTGTTTCATTTTGGTCCTTCTGTCAGTGTCTCATATGAATCCTGATTGGATTATAATATACTCTGGAATAGCATCCATCCATTTCACTTGTTGCGTCAGTTCATTTTGTTTGTGGGTTGAACTACACCACTTGATGTTTGATATAATTTTGTATAATGGGCAAGTGAAATTTTGTTTTTGGTTTGACATTTCATTTATTAACTGACAATATTTAAATTATTTGAATCCTGAATCTTGCGCAACTTGGATTTTGTTTAAATCTGAAATGATTTTGTTTAAATCTGAGTTCATTTTGCTTGTCACCATAGCTTTTAAAACTACTGTAATTTTATAATAAAGAGTGTAAATTAAATGGTAAATTGAAATATATTTTCTTATATCTCCTTATTCTTATTACTTATAGTATTTTTTCATTATAGTTTTGAACTCTCTGGGGTCATTTTAGTATAATAATGTATTTTAATGATAAGGAGTGCCTTTTGGGGAAGCTTCAAATATAGAATTAGGAAGAGAAGAAGTATGTTTTATTGGATAATACTTTAGACTTATATAGCTTTAGCTGTGACGGGGATTTTAGTTGGATCAAACCCAGGGGCTGGTCATGTGCTGGATGGGTTCAAGTTGCTGGATACCTGGACAGTCATGTGATATTGATTTGTTGCCATTTCTGGTATGTTGAATGGTATATTGAAAAGGCACCAAATCAGGCAATGACTGGATGTTAGGTGTGATGGCAATAACCAGAATACTTGTACATCCAGACCCTTGACATTAAAATAAATTTCTATATTAAAAATGTTCAGGGTAAAGTGTTTTGTTAATTAAAAAAGTGTTGAAATCCAGGAAACAACATTAAGTAAAACCAGGTTGTCACTTTACTATAGTGTTGACATTAAAAGTGTTGACATGACTACTGTCAACATTATTATTGTTGACATGGGCGCTGTTGCCACTCAAACTGGGGACACATACTTAACAATTCAACAAAAAGTGTACCAAACAATAGAACACATGAGTTTCAGTCACAGGACACATCTACTATGTTTACTATATTTTTGGTGAACACATGAAACTCAGTCACAAAAGTTACAAACTTGATCCAACAACGAGCCTCAATAGCAACTGAAACGGTAGGACACGCCATTTCAAAAACGGCATCTCAAAAAACGCCATCTCAAAATATGGCATCTTGAATTTCTGCTATCTCAATTTACTAGTAAAAGCGCCATTTTGATTTACGGCATTTCAACTAAGAAAAAACAGTTTTAAAATTTTAGATTTTTTGAACTCCAAAAACTACCCAAAAAATTCCCAAAAATAAAAATTCAAAAAACATTTATAGGCTTAAAAAAGCCTCAGGATTTCAAATCTGCAATAAAAAATGGGGTAAATTAGTAGCAACAAGGTTGTGTAAAGTCCAAAAGTTAAAATAATCCCAAAAACAACCATTTTCATATATTTTAACTATAAACTATGCTTTAAAATAAACATATATTTGTACCAAATACCAAATAAAATTAAAATAATGATAAAAGTAAAGGAAATAATAGAGAAGATAGAGTGGTGTTTATTGAAGAAGGATCATACATTGGTTGAAAGAGCAACTGATATAGCTTGAAGGTTCTCAAGCTTGCTATCCTTGGGATAGTAGGCAAGGACCACCTTGCTAATCTCTGTATACTTTTTCACCACTTTGGTTTGCTTGGGGGGATCATCCTTGGTTGAGATGCCTGTTTTAAAGAGGCGGGTGGAGATGGCCTGCTGAGTTTTGAGATGCACCATGATTTTGTTGAACTTGGGCTTCTGAACCCAGACCCTTGTGGCAAATTGACTATGCCATCCTTCAAGAGAAGAGGTGGTCTTGATTAGGCCATTCTTTAACTGCTTAAAGCAGTTCCACTGGATTGAGTCACCACCCTTTCTGATGCGGTGTGCTCCTTGAAACACTTCAACCCATTGAGTTTCAAAATACTCTATGGATGGAGCAAAGGCTGCCTGGTTGGCAATGATGTAGGGATGGCGGAGGAGGGCGTTGTAGAAGGCATTTGTCTCCTCCTTCTGCACAAGGGCAAGGGCAGCAAAGCAGTTGAACACGTCCTTTGCTTCCTTTGTGCCTTCAGTGTAGACCAGCTCATGAAGTGCAGAGCACTTTTGAAGGTGGCGGCAGAGTGCCTGCCAAAAGTGAAAGTAGTATCCCTGAGGGGAGCTCTTGAAGACTCTAATAAAAGCATTGGCCTGAGCCTGCTCAAAATCTACTACCAGGTATTCATGGTATGGAAGGCTTTCAGGCTTTTTCTTGATTGGGGTGGCTTCCTCTGACTGGGCCTTTTTCTTGCGCCCTCTAGTCTCCTTTGGCTCCTCTTCAATAGTTGGGAGGATCTCATCCAACTTGGCCTTTTATATTGTTAGAGCCCGGACATAAGTTTCCTGCTTCTTATTTTGGAGGAAAAAGAAGACCAGGGGAAGAACAAGATTGCCAACCTGCCCATAGATATTCCAAAGCTGGCTAAAGAGCTTTGGGCAGGTTGAGAAAGTTCCATCTGCAAGCCAGGTCTTGCATTTTAAAAGGTTGCAAAGATCCTAGGAGGTAGCAAAGCAGATGATCTGCTCTGGGGCATGTTGCCCATCATCATGAATGAGAAATCTCTCTTCATGCTGTGAAAGCTTTTGCTCTTCAGTTAAAATCAACTGGTCAATTGATGTAGCACTGACGCCTTCAGTGCTCAGAGCATATCTCTGGTCAGTGATATATCTCTGAAGTTTTGAGGCGCCACCAACAGTTGCTAGTTGGGTATCATTTAGATTAATGAGTACATCATTTACGGCCTCAGTTGCAGTTTGGTCTTTGGTGGTTGGTATGACCTGGCAAAGAAACCAGCGGATCAGTTGATACAGTGGATCAAAGGGCTTGGCACAGTCATGCCCAATAGTCAGGGCTTTAAAACAAGTGAACCCATAGGTGGTAAGTCTAGCTGGACAGCCAACGTTATCACATTTGAAGTGATGCTGACAGATGGGCTTCTTCTTGTTGTTGCAGCTGAAGTTGTAGCCCTTGTGGACAAAGCCAGCACCCCCTTTCTTTGTCATAATTGGATAGCTGACAGGGTAGGTGGCAGGCACAGCAAATGTGCCATTTCTGTTGCATACATTATGGATGGTATTAAGATCCCAGAGCTCAATTGGCTCATCTTCAGGAGAACCAGGCTCAGGCTCCTGCTCTTCTTCATCCTCAGGCTCTGAAGTGGGGTCAGAGTGGCGGTTAAAGTTGAACAACTTCTCTTGAGGGTCTGACGGGGAGTAAACAAAAGGAGAATGGGGAGGGGTTGGGCTTGTTTCCTCAGGCTCTGGTGAGGGCGTAGGGGTCTTGGGGGAGCTTTACCCTTAGCAGGCTGCTTTTTAGGGGTATTTTTGGCCTTTTTGGCCTTTGGAGGAGTGGTCTTGGACTTTAAGGCCTTGGAGGCCTTGGACGCAGCTTTGTTGATGGACTTGGGAGGCATCTAAAAGTGAATTAGTATCAAAATATGAGCAATTTGGGGGT
Organism: Entomophthora muscae; assembly: GCA_014839935.2. Lineage (NCBI taxonomy): Eukaryota > Fungi > Entomophthoromycota > Entomophthoromycetes > Entomophthorales > Entomophthoraceae > Entomophthora > Entomophthora muscae. Next base: position 26,878 of record QTSX02002182.1, on the reverse strand, counting down.
TGTTTTTAAAGAGAAAAACAAGAATATTTTTAATATAAAAGTATCAATTTTTTTACATAGAATTGTAGAGGAGATCAAATAATATATACTATCAAAATTTCAATGTTTTTTTTGAAAAAATAATTTTTTTATTAGTAACACAAGTAGGCAAAACTTTGAGTTTTGACTGAAAACTTGCTCTCAAGATGGTGTTTTTGAAGTGACATAATTGAGGGGCCGTAGCTCAAAATATAGTGTTTTTGACCATTTTTTATATTAAATTAAATTTACAGTGGAGCTACCTCAACCAGGCCAAAGAGTAAAACTTGAATTTCTCAAAAACTAGCTTATACAACTGGGGTTAAAAAGTACCCAGTTGTTTAGAGGAGATGAAAATATATATATTTGTAAATTTTCATATGCTTTCTTATATTTTTTATTAATGTTGGTTTTGACGTGAAACTATACTTCTGAAAAGTGGAAAACAAGAATTGCAGTGGGGGAATTGATATAGCGTAGCCTTGCGTCATAGGTAATTTCCCCTTATTTTCCCCTATCCATTGTGCGCCTTGAATCAATTGGGTGATGTGAAACTTGGTGGAATTTGAAGTGACGTAAATCAAAATGGCGTAATCACCCTCTTCTATATTAAAATCACTATTAAAATATTTTATTGATGAAACCCTTATCAACATATCCATGTATAATAAAGTTATAAATTACATATAACAAAACTGGTTTTTTTACCCAGCAATGACAATCACTAGAAGGACTATCATAGTGGCGTCTTTTTAGGCTGTTCCTTTTATAAGTGTCTTAGATTAATACTATAGGAATATCTTCTGGCACTATACCACAGGCTTTATTTTAGTTTGGGTATAAACTTATTTTAGTTTAAGATAGATGGCGTAATTCAAAATGACATAAAGCCAAGATTGCGTAAACACGCCCCACACTAAGTGTTTTCATATGTAAATAAAGTTAGCAAAATAAAATTTAATTAATCTGACTTAAAGTGACAGAATTGAGATGGCGTAAATTTGAGATGCCATATTATAAAAGTATATGTAAATTTTAACTATTTTATTTTATTTTTTTGTGATTCAAGATCACTAACGCAAAAAACGCTATCTCAAATTAAATTTGAGATGGCATTTTTTGAGATGCTGTTTTTGAAATGGCGTGTTGTATCACTGAAACAGGCAACATAAATATGAAATATCAAAACACATGAATGAAGCAATAATACTGTTAACATATATCCTAATTAAGAATGAAATCTAGAATAAAAAAAGAAAATAAATATCCTGAGTGTCTGTTTTGGGATTAGAATAAATAAAAAATCAAATTTATCCAAACTCATAATCAACAGTGCACATTTACAACCAAAAATAATTAATATAGAAATCTAAAAATCTAATTTGAAATAAATGGTAGTATCTAATAGCTTTCATGCTACTATATATGGAGTGATAAAAAATTATAATAAATAAATTATATAGATAAACTATTTTAATTTAATTTAATTTTTTATACCAAAATGGACACATCCCACCAACAGAGTAACAATGGACATGTTGTGCGCCGCGGTTGCGGTTGCCCCTGTGGGTCAAAGAACAGAGTTAGTGCAAGGCAAGTGCCTACTCAGGAAGGAGATGGGAGAGGAGAGTTCAATATTGACACTGCACTGACACAGCTGGTTCAAGGAGCTTAATGTGCAAGGGGGTGGAGCATCAACCCCTGGGTCCAGAAGCTGACCAGAAAATACACCAAGGTTGTCACCGCCAAAATGGCTAATGCCGTCACCACTGAGAGGGTGTCCTTGGTGTACAGTCCTGTATACCACTGCAATTGTGTTACTGCAGCCCTACTGGAGAAGGTTAAGCCAGTCCTTGACACCACATATGAGCCTTACATGAGTGATTCTGACCAGGGAGATGATGACAAGCTGCCCCAATATTACCTAACCACAAAAGGGCAGAAGGTGCTCAAAAAAGTTGCTGCATTCTACAGCCAAGTGCCTATGTCTTGTGTTGTGCCCAATCCCAATGAGTCTTTGCCTTCCTCCAAAAAGGACAAGTACCATGTCATCCCCAATTCCACCCGCAAGATCTTCATGAGGCTCATGGAGGAGACCAAAGACTACAGGAAGGCCGCAGCCATTGTCAGGATCTTGGAAAAATCTGATCATAGGCTCCAGGCAACTTACCTGAAAACAGGGACTGTTCTCCTTTCAGAGAAATCCAATTGTGAACCAGCTCTATTGATCAAGCAACACCTGTAGGCCATCTGACAGTGGATCAAGCAGAACTGCCATCTTGAACTGGAAAATATTCAGTCAATGGTTGAGTCCGTTTTTGGAATCCAGGCTTTGGTTTCCACTTGCTACAGAGCAGTGAAAAAATCAAATTTCTTGTGGAAAAAGCTCAGAGTTTCTCCCTATAACTTCAATAGCCCAGACAACATTATCTACCGGCAAAAATAAGCCAAGACAGTAACTGCTCTCAAGGAAAAGGGGACCATCAAATTCTAATACATTGACAAGTCATCCTTTGCGTCCTCCATGAGAAACAAGTATGAGTATGTCCCCAAAGGCAAAAAGAACAGCATTTCCCAGTGTGTGGCTGTCCAGTATGTTGCATACTCTATGGAAGCCCTTCTTGGTCCCCTTGGTATTGAGCTATACCAGCTGATCAAGGGTTCCCAAAATAGTGGGACTTTTCTAGAATTTCTCTGATTGGTTCAGGAGCATATGAGGTGCACAAGCCTGGGCTTCACCAATATTATTGTATTGGATAATTTTGGGCTCCACAAGGTGGCAGATATTCTCAACAAGTTTCTGATGATTGAGCCTGGCGTTGAAATTGCCTCCTAACAATTGGCCATATCCATTTTGCGTCTCCTCTTCCTCCCCCCTATTCCCCATTCCTCAACCCAATTGAGGAGGTCTTTGGGTGGCTCAAGAGATTTGTCAAGAAAGGGGCATCACCCAGGCCCAATGATTTGTTTAATTTTCTGCAGATCTGTGGGGTTCCTGTCCACCAGTCCCCAAGTGTGTCCTGAATCATAGCCAGGGTCCGGCTGGAAGGGGTTGTCATTCTCTAGTAAGGGGAAATGTATCTCAGAAATATGTATAGGGGTCAAAATGGGCTTTTATTCACTCTCAGAAGGAAGATCCCCTTAGAAACCTTCTGGTATATGGCCTGGGGGGTCAAGGAAACAATATGGATTTGCCAATACTTGGAGTCCTCCAACAATATCTTGGACTCATTGTACTTGGTCTTGGACTTCTGCAACTTAGTCTTGGACGTTTGCTCCTTAGACTTGGACTCCAGTGCCACGCTTAGGATCCAGATTCTTATTTTTGGGCTCCTGCTCCGTTATCTTGGGTTGTATCAGTCCAACCAAGCTCCTGCTGGTGATCAAAAGGCTTCCAAAACCTCTTGGCAGAAACTCAGAAGACCTGGTAAAGACCTCCAAAAGCCTTCCAAAAGACCTTGAAAAGACCCGGTAACTTTTCAGCCAGCCCCCTTCTTATAGTGTCCTTTTCCCAACGGTTCTGCCTTCAAAATGGCTTTCTTCATAAGCTTAAACCATTGCTGCTCACTTTTTCCTCAATTACTTAAGCTTACATACTTACTTTCTCAAAAGCTTAAAGTATTAATTCACTATTTCCTTGCTTATAATTTAAGCTTTTGGCTTCCAACCAATCATTTTCATCAGGAAACCTGCCAGAACTCAACCAATGAATTCAGAGCGCATAAATAGACCATTCCTGAAGTTCCACTGGGATCCAACTAGGAAAATAATTTCCACAGCTCAAACCGCTCAAATTGACAACTCTTTACGCATCAAAGTGTTAACTGGTCCATTTGTACGGCACCAGTCTTCCCTGCATTCAACCTGAACCAATTTAAATAGTAGAAAACTATTTAAATTGTTCTTTCTGGACCTCTTCAACGTTTTCCCCATATATTTACAAATCTTGTAAAATCCAAGGAAACATCCCACCAAAACAACTTTGTATCCAGATCTCATAGCAAAATACTTTCATATATCCTAGGAACTTAATAAATAAATATCTTACCCACACTTCTATCCAAATTCCTTCTTGATTTTAATACTAAACCAAGGAAAAACATTCCAAATCTTCCCACTTTGGCCAATCAATTTGACAAAATCTTGGCTCATTTCTCTGGACCACCAGTTCTTCACCATCATCTTTGGATCTTTCAGCCAGCTCATATTCCAGCTCTTCAGCTTAACCAGCAATCAGTCTATTAACTTCATCAGTCCTCTGGCTACTCCTGAAACACAATCTTCTGGTCCTTTGGCCATCCTGCATCATAATAAGCTAGTTCTGCATCATAATCTTCTGGTCCTTCAGCTTATTCTCAACCAGTTCCTCAACAAATCCTCACTAGGAACCTCCTTAGTTCCCTCTGCATACTGAACCATATTGGTTCCAAACTTCAATATGAATCAACAGTCTGTCAACTAGCCTTCACTGTGATCAAATAGTCCCTCTTGCTAGTCTTCTCTGTTAATTCTGTGAACCACCTTGGTTCTTTATCTCAGTCCCCATTACCAGAACTTGTAGACCCAGGCATGAGTCTACATTGAACTGGCGTTTGACTGGGCCCTCACAAGTGGCACTCTACTTAGGCCATTCAACCATAGATTAATGTCTATGTGTTGTCTTTACTCACCCAGGTGATTAAGTCTGAGCTTTCAGTTGCAGAGTAATCAGCTCTACTTCCCAGAGGCCTGATCACACCAAGTTCTGCAGCTTGCTTCCCCAAGCAAACCGCCTTGGTGACACCTCTGAGCAAATCTATGCCCTCCAATGCTCACTGTGGGTTTCCCTCAAAGCTCCCATAGGAGCATAAACAAGGACACCCTACCAGTCTGTTAGGTAGGATGCTTGCTCACAGACCTCCTGTAAGCGTATTAGGGTACGTAGAGCCCTCAGAGCTCTTCCCCTCCCTGGCAGCCCGCGTTACCTGCCAGGGGTCCAAAACCTACTCCCCCAGACAGAAAAAGTTCCCTGCTTGCTATTTCAGTCTTCATCCTTCCGCAGCCACAGTTCCCTGAAAGATGAAGCACTATAGCCCAAAGCAGCCAATTCCTTCTGCTGGTGGAGGCAACATCTGCCTCTGGTAGTCCTTTGTTACCTACCAGCCAGGCCTTACTTACCCTAGTAATCCTATGTTACCTACTAGGCTCACCTTACTTACCCCTAGTAGTCCTATGTTACCTACTATCTAGGCCTTACCGTCCCTAGTAGCCATCATTCCCTACTAGGCCTCTACCTGCAACAAACAGCCAAACTTTTGCTTGGCCAACATTAGCCCCGCCTGCAAACCACCAAACATGTGGATTGTCACAAGGTCGGTGTCCATACCCTCCCAGCTGAAACTGTGGCCAAATTCTATGGTCACGCGGATTTGTTTCTCCCTGTGTGCCTTTCCCAGCAGCCAATCATGTAAAGGCTTTGCTGTTCACATTATTTTTTGCATTTTATTTTTTAATATCTGTTTTTATTTAGTTTAATTTATTTTGACTTTATTTCTGTGATTTTGCATATTGCGCCAGGTATAAAAAAAGTTAAAAAAGAAAATCCAATTGAATGAATGAATAGAAAATAAAACACAAGAATATTTATATTTTTATTATTATGATTTTATTTAGGTTAGTTTTTTCACGTGTTTTTATGATTCCCATTATATACTGTGTCACAACATCTTTGATTACTCCCTCTCAGGGAATTAACACCCTGAGTAGATCACCAAATGGCTCACCAACTAACCAGTAAATCAGTGGCACTACTATCAGGCAACAATATATTACAGGGATCAAATAATCCAGATTCTAAATGGAACACAGCTTGAGTAAGCCTTGTGACTTAAGAGGAACATTACTCAGATAACCCCCATGACCTCCATGACGTACATGGACAGTATGCGGCTTTCCATGATACTATATATTATTATATTCATATCCAATAAAGTATCATTCTCTTCTTAATCTTCCCCTTTATCTCGTTTATTATACTTCCCAGAAGTATATACTTGACAGTGGTAGCACAGGTAGGTTATCCATACCTATCTAACTCAAAGAAAAATTCCTCCTAAGAAAAAGACTCAAGCAATGGTACTCCTTAACAGCTGGAGAGACTACAAAGAAGAACAAGATGTCCCTGCAGGCCTAGTTATCTACAACAACATCTTGTACCCATCAAACAGTAAAACACTCTCAAAGCCCACAGGCTACTACCTACAGCCCCAACTGCATCAGAACCACAGCAGCCTGAAATATCCAACATTGTATTCCAACGCCTACATACAGCAGAAATTGGGGCTTTTGCAGTACTACGTCAGGAAAATGCCTCCCTCTCAATTAACAATACACAAAGTAAATTTGAACAAGTGGACTACCCCCACAGAATCTGGGTCAGTGAGATTGCCCTTTGCGTCACAGGAACTGCATCACGTTTTGTAAGCAAGTGGCTAGCCCAACACCCCAACCAGAAGAAAAACTGGGAGTTATTCAAAAATGCATTCCTCAAAAATTTCTCCATGAAGAATTCTGACGTTGTAATCATGACCAAGCTCAGAACGTTCAAAATGACATAAACAATCAAGGAATACATTGCTGTGTACAAAGACCTACATGACCGTGCTCCCAACACCATCAACTTTGATGAACCTGGACCACAGTTGGACTTCTACAATGCCCCCAACACACATTAGGCATCAGGTTAACATGACCTGCTGCAAGAACCTTTAAGATGTATTCTTGGAAGGAAAGCACACAGCTCAAAAGTCTGACAACCTAGATGCAGCAAACAAGCGCAAGGAGAGCCCTACAACCAAGAAGGCCTCAACAAAACAAACAAAATAATTGAGCCAACAACACCCATCCTCAAAACAGGAATTTTACTGCCCAAGCCAACCAGGCAAGCACCAAAGATGCCCAGAAGGAGGGAAAAGCTCAGAGGAGTGCTTAGGCAAGCCACCCCCTAACCTACAAGACTTGTACAGGGACCAGGACGTGGACTCAATCACCATGATCCAAGTTCCCTCCAGCAACCCTCTACTGTTTGCTGCCCAAACAGGAAATAAACTCCTCACTTATCCTTTCCGTTTTTGCAGATATCAGGGTACCACACTATTTGACACTGGAGCAGACCGGTCTCTCATCAACAAGAAATATGCCAACCTCATGAAACTACCTAAAGGCCGCAGCAATATCAAGAGGGTTATCATGGCAGACAACAGAAGCACACCAGTCACTTAAGAGGAAAAACCTTTCCGTGCTCAAATTGGAGACATGCAAACCACACTCAGTGACCCCATCATACCAATCCCCAAGTACAATGCTATACTTGGCCTGGATTGGATGAGAAAGAACAAACCTCATATCAACTGGGATAGCGCTACCCTCACCATACAGTGAGGCAAGGTGCACCATCACGTCTACCCAACTCATCTTTATACACTCATGAAGGACCATGTATTCATGAAAATAATGGAAATAGAAGAGGAAAAAGACCCTAGAAAAATAAATGGAACACCTGCACATATGAAGTTATACACTTTAAGAATACAGAAACAGTATGCAAGAGAGACCCAATCCAAGCACAGCTAGTCATTGAATTCCCTTCCGTTTTCCAGGAGACTTTACCAGGCCTACTGCCTGATTGAGGCATACAGCACAAAATTGACCTCAAGGGAAGTGTTCCCAAGGCATGTCCCATTTACTATCTCACAACTCAGGAAGATGATGCTTTAAAAGCCTATCTTGATGAAGCCCCTGAAAAGGCCTCATTTGACTGTCTAAATCACTTTTTGGTGCAGCTGTCTTCTTTGTGGAAAAAAGGATGGATGACTCCGCCTAGTCACAGACTACAGGGCGCTCAACAAAGTCACAATTAAGAACAGATATCCCCTGCCCCTGATTAATGACCTTTTTGACGCCCTGGGGGGTCCCAAGTCTTCAAAAAGATCAACTTGACAGCAGGATATCACAAAATTTGCGTGAAACCAGAAGATATACCAAAGACAGTATTCAGAACCAAATATAGGTCCTTTGAATGTGTGGTTCTCAATTTTGGTATGAAAAGCGCCCCCAATATCTTTGTGACCTTCATGAACAAGGGTTTCAAGGAACACATCAGAAAAAGGGCAACCATCTTCCTAGAAAATATAATCTTATACAGTCCAACAGTAACACAACACTGAGAAGATGTCCATCTAGTCTTACGCACCCTCAAAGAAAACCAACTTATTGCCAAACCTTCAAAGTGAAACTTTTTCTTGTTTTAACTTCCATTCCTTGGTCACATTATCAGCAAGGACAAAATTAGACCAGACCCAGAGAAGATACGTTCCATAACCAACATGCCAGCATCACAGAGCAAGAGTGAACTCTGCATATTCCTGGGTATGATAGCCTATGTCAGAAGGTTCATCACTGACTGGGGTGCCTTAAATGCCCCTATCTGCAATCACAGGCAAAACAACCAAAATTTTATAGATCCTGCTAAGAGATCAACATTTCTGACAATCAAAAGAGCGCATGGTCACCGCCCTTATACTCCAGTATCCAAATTTTGAGGGAATATACAAGCTAGAAACTGAAACATCCAACTACACAATAGGAGGAGTACTCCAAATTCAAACTGCAGAAAAGGACTTCCTCCCTATAGCATATTAATCAAGGAAATTTTATGATTGTGAGCAAAGATATCCTATGCATGACAAAGAACTGGTAGCTATTGTGCACTGTCTCATGAAGTGACAATGTTACCTGGAAGGCGCACAAATATTAAAAGTGCTAACCAACCACACGTCATTGTTATTCTTCAAAAAGCAACAACACCTATCAAGAAGACAATCTGAATGGATGGGCCTTATACAAAGGTACCCCATGACAATTGAATACTTGTCAGGCAAGGAAATGCTTACCGCAGATGCCCTATCAAGACTATATAATAAATATGTTCTATGCACTGATGGGGACCCCAATTAGCCCATGTTAATCATGGGGCATCTCCAAAAGGGGTTCTTACTGGAACACCAATGGACATCCAAGAGAAAGTCCTCAAGAACAAACATCTGTTTAAAAAGGTATATGGCACGCTACACTGAATACTTCCAAGTGGTGACACCGTACCCTACGTCCTATCAACACAAAAGATTGTCACAATCCTCTGATACCACAGAGATCTGGGCCACATCTGTAGTAGGAACTTGCATGAATATCTCAAGATGCCAGAATTGTCAATTCTTTTACCCTTAAAACCCAGGCCCAAGGACAGGATTCAAACCCTGACCCTGAATCACTGTAGGCTGCTGGGCCTGAGGACCAAAGGGCTGCCTTCCTGCATTTTCCTGGGGTCAAGCCCCTGCAATCTGAGGCCAAGAATGATGGCCATAATGGTAAAGCAAGCCAAACCAAACCAAAGGAATCATTGCACCAAATGGAGGAGCAATCAAGGCGCCTAATGGAGGCAACAGAATTCTGACCATTAGCTTCATGAGTTTTAAGTCTACACTGGTTGCCAATCAAGAGTCATTCCTGGAAGAAGGCATAGGCCTGTGGCCTGGCCCAATGACCACAACCCAAGAGCAAGATAGTAAAGTAGCTAAGTTGAGATCTTAGACCAATGAAAGAACTCCTGGCCCAGGCGCCATTTTGCTGCCTTGGAATCCAAGCACCCAGATCCCCCAGGCCCACTTTACCTAATGCCCTGATGAACCCCCATGGAAAATATTAAGTTTGGAAGTGGGGTGCTATATAGACCAAAGGACCCCGCGCTCCAAAATTATCACCATTTTTGAATAAAGGTTATTTTATTTTGGCTTAAAAAGCTATTGCCTTATTTTGTCTTTACAATCTAGCAAATCAGTACAAGATCATCTGGCCCTCCTTTCCCTCTGCCTGCAGATTTGTTGTGTTCTGAGGAGCGGCACAGACACACAATGGGGAATACTAACCTTAGGATTGGATTTGTACTAAGTCTTGGTTAGATGACAGGGAAGGCAATTGCGTTTACCTTGCAGCCCTGGAAGAATAGTCTCTACTAGGCGTGGCTAGAGAGAGGCGCGGAAGTACAGAAGACACAAAGACAAAAATGTGAATAGAACTTAATTTTATTGGGAATATGGAAATGGAATATATAGTGGTTGAGAATACCACAAAACACTACCAGGACAGTAGGATCACTTGCCACAAGCATGAGTGGGGCAAGTGAGTTGCGCAGAGTCAGGAAACCAAACAATCATATTTCCTGAAGCGGAAGCCAGTTCATTTCAAGAGTCAAAAGCAAAAGCAAGAGATTCATCTTCAAAATGGCCCCAAAAAGGCAAAATTGAAACATGGTGAATGCCGTTATTCACAACATTGCCCCCCTCTAGATTGGCCTTTGGGGGGTGATACTTGCAGAGGAACTTGGCGTGTACGCGAGCAAAAGGGCGACCACTGGAGAGGAGCTTTACAGTGTACTCAGATCCTTGTTTGAAAGTCACCTCTAAAGGACCAATCCACAGGGAGTCTAGTTTGTGCGCGCACCCACCCACACAGTGTTGATAGTATAGGACATGGTCACCAACATCAAACTCAGGCAAGGGGGAGCGCCCTGCGTTGTCAGGAGAGAGCTCAAGAATCTTAGTCTTATATGCGGAAGTGTAGGCAGTGGCTTGTATATCAATGATGCGGTTGACTAAGTCTTTGATGTGGTTGTCAGGGTTCATGGCCTTATCAGAGGAGAGTAGGAAAACCCCCAAGAGCAACAGAGTGGTGGCTTCACGCCCATACAACATGGCAAAGGGGGAGTACCCTGTGACCCGATGCTTGCTCAGACAATAGGCAAAGAGTGCAGCAGGTAAGTATAGATCCCAATTGGCAGCGTCAGAGTAGGTGAGTTTCCTCATGATAGAAACCAGTGTTGAGTTGGCACACTCAACTGCCCCATTAGTGGAAGGATTATAGGGGGCAGAGAAAGACTGGTGAGTTCCTAGAGCTTCAACAACAAAGGTTACAAGTTTGGCATTGAAAGTGGTTCCGTTGTCTGATAACAGCACTTGAGGACAGCCATGGTGGTAGAAAACATCCTGCAGCAGGAAGGCAGCGGTAGTCTTAGCAGTGATGTCTTTAGTAGGGCGAGCTTCTACCCACTTGCTGAAGTGGTCAACGGCAATCAGGATAAAGTGGCATCCAGAGCGTGAGCGGGGGAGAGGATCTACAGCATCAATGCTGACAGTGTGAAAGGCATGTTGAGGGGGGACCAATTTGAACTTGTGAGAAGCAGCTTGGGGCCTCTGAAGTTGGCAGTCATGGCAACTAGCTATGACATCTGGGATCAACAGGCAAAGATTCTCCCAGAAGTGATTCTTCTGAAGTCAGTCAAAGGTCTTGGCAATGCCTCCATGGCCAGTTTCTTTATGAGCTTGCGACACTAAGGAGAGGCAAAGACTGGGGTGCACATATGGCAGGTATTGACCCCGCACCTTCTTGAAGAGTTGGTTATTGTGTATGAGGGTGTCTTTAGAAAATTTGGACAGGGCAAGTCAAACCTCTTCTGTCTCACTTTCCCAGGAAGAAGGGTAGCTAATTAGCTTGTACAGGCAGTCTACCTCAGCAGGATGTAGGGCAAGGATGGGCATTTAGGACAACCCATCAGCGTTCTGATGTTGAATCCTGGGGCAATGGAGCACAGTGAATTCATAACCTTGCAGGCAGAGAGCCCATCTGGCTAAGCGTCCTTCAGGCTCCTTAAGTTGTTGTAACCATTTGATCAAAGTGTGGTCAGTGACAACAGTGAAATGGGTATCATACACGTAGTGGCGGAATTGTTTGACTGCATGCAGCACAGCAAGGCACTCCTTCTCTGTAACATTATAATTCTTTTCATGCTTATTCAGAACACAGGAAGTATAGGCTACAGGGTGGTCCACACCTTCATTGTAGAGCTGAGCCAAGATAGCCCCAATAGCAAGGTCACTAGCATCAGTGTACAAGATGAATTCCTTATCGTAATTGGGGTACACTAAAATGGGTGCTTCTTTGAGTTTCTGCTTTAGAGTCTCAAAGGCTTGCTATTAGATGGCGGTCCATTCAAAAGGGACATTAAACAATAGTTGGACCAGGGGTTTGCTAGTATCAGCAAAATCAGGAATTAATTGTCTATAGTAACCCATCATGCCCAGAAAGACTTGTACATCTTGGAGGTTGGTGGGCGGAAGCATTTTGTTGATGGCTTCAACCTTCTTGGTCATTGGACAAATTCCCGTTTGGGTTACTTCATGGCCCAAGAATTCAAGGCGTTCTTTGAAGAAAGCACACTTAGAGGGCTTTAACTTGAGGCCAGCCTCTCAGATCTTTATGAACACCTCTTTAAGATGGGCTAGGTGATCAGTGAAAGTTGCGCTGAAGACTGTTATATCATCTAGGTAGACTAAGACACACGACAACTTCAAGTCACGCAGGAAGGAGTCCATGGCCCTCTGGAAAGTTGTCAGGGCATTACAGAGCCCTTGCAGCATGCAGGTAGGTTCAAACAATCCTTCTGATGTGATGAGCGCAGCCTTCTGACGGTCTTCAGGAGAGAGGTCAAGTTGCCAGTAACCAGACGCCAAATCCATGGCAGAGAAAAACTTAGAACCCCCAAGGCGTCAAAGAGCGTCATCAATGCGCGGTAAGGGATAGGAATCTTTTTTGGTTAGAGAATTCAACCTTCAATAGTCCATCACAATCTGGTGGCCTCCATCCTTTTTCTTTAAGATGAGCAGAGGGGAAGCCCAGGGACTTTGAGAGGGAGCTAGTAGTCCAGCATCCAGAAGTTGTTTGAGCTCCTTATAAACCTGCACATCTTCCACTCAACTACGGCGGTATGGCTTGGCATGAAAGGGGGGGCATCTCCTGTGTCAATCTGATGAATCACACCTTTGGCTAGCCCATAATCAGTACTATCTTTAGCAAAGATGTCTGAGAATTGGTCTAGTAAATCAAGCACCTCTTTCTGTTGGACCGGGGACAACTGAGGAAAGTCTTGGGCAGTGAACAGAGATAGGACTTGAGGCTCATCTTTGGGTAGGTTAAAGTCTTGAAACGTTCCAAAAGGGTGAAGAGACAAGACATCAGGAGCATTTAACAACTTTCTGTAACCAACAACCTGTCCTCTAGATACTGTCATAGGAAGTGCAGTAAGGTTGGCAACTAGTAATTGAACGGGATCCTTGTGGGAAACGTCCAGAATTCCAGGACAAAGGTCAGGCTTGTTACGCCCCAGCAAAGGAGGGGAGTACAGCTCTAAGAAAGTCCGTTCAGGTAGTTCATATGATATCTGGGAGTCTAGGATAGCCTGAGAGCCTGGGGGGATTGTGATAGCAGACATGGCCATGAGAGGGATTCACTCAGTTGCAGGACAAGCCATGGGAGGACACTTCATGTTGGTGGAATGGGTTTGGTATATTAGGGTGATAACTCCAGTGGGGTACTCCAGAGTACATGTCTTCAAACGTTTACCAGAAACTTTGATTGGCTCTTCAAAGATCAGGGGGACTTTGTATCCTAGGATAGAAAGATAACCATCCTTTAGGTTGATGATCCCATTATATTCCTGAAGGAACTGGGTACCAACCAAAAGGTCATAGCTCTCATTTTCTTGAACAACAGCTGGCGCAGCCAACAGGAGTTTACCAAATTGCATTGGTAAGGAAGAGTACGCACCAATGGCGCGAGTCATGGAGAGACCAGCGGTGCCATAGGATTGATGGTAGTTGAGATCAGGGGCCAGCTTAAGCTTCTTCATCAGTTTAGAAGAAACAACGTTGACCGGAGAACCAGTGTCCAGGACGGCTTTGATATTGACCTTTTGGATAGATATCTCTACTTGGGTGGTGGTGCGTCCAAAGGGCGGCAGAACAGCCAAGATATCCTGTGCCTCAGCTAGTTCCTTTTCCCATTTCTCAATCATGCATTGTAGTCCTGGAAACTCCTTATACACGGTCTGGAGAGGGAGTGAGACAGATACATTCTTGAAAACAGCATCTGTAACTTCAGCGGCTTCCTCTGATGATTCCACTAATACAGGGGACCGTTTTGCCTGAGTAAGGTAGGGGTGGGAGACAACTGCTTTGGCCTCAGACAAGGGCTTGGTGGTAGTTGTAGTCTTCTCAGATTGTAGCTTGTAGGGAAGTGCAATAGTCTCAGGGACAGCAAGAACAGAATACCCGTATGCATCATGATCTTCAACATCAGATTCATCCACATCAGAATCATCAGAAATGTCATGGAACAGGAGGAGGATAGGAGGAGCTTCATCATCAGCAGGATCAGAGTTGGTAGCAGGCAGAGGTGTAGGAGGAGACTGGGAAGAATTTTCAACCAAGAGCATCTCTGCCTTTAGGTTGACTGTTCTTTTCCAGACTGATCCTTGGGATCAGCTCCTCCAACCCGCAGATTGGTGCAGACGCAAGAGTGGTGGCCTATCTGACCGCAGTTGTGGCAACCTTGACGTTGAGGAGGATTTTGGGAGTTCATAGTGAGGATGCAAGGGCCGCAAGAAGAGGAGCCAGAGTTGGAAGCGGCACAACTTTCCCGAATGACTGCCCCAGAATGGGTAAGATGCATATCTTGGAGCAGTGTCTTTATACTTTTCATGGAGGACAGCATAGCCTTGTGGGCCTTGAAATGAAGGCATAGGAGTTGATTCACCTTGAGGGCCTGGGCGCAGGCCATATATGCTTCATGCGCCGTCAATTGTCTGCTTGTTATTAACTGTTGTCCCTTCATGTAAAATCTGTCAGCAAATTCAGCAAATGTCTCTTTGGGCTTGAAGAATATGTGCATGAAAGCATCCTTTTTCACCTCCAGACTAAGATCACCACCAAACTTGTCAATCAGGAGCTGTTTCATGTCCTCCCAGGTCTTGATGGAGGGCAGCTTGGGTACAACTACCTCTTGACAGGTTGGGTGTAGGCAAGTCAGAATATGTTCTTTCTTAACTTCATCTGATGCTTGTCTCATAGCAGTCTTGTAAATAGTTAAGAAAGCTTCAATAGTTGAGGTTTTGGGATCAAAGACTTGCTTAAAAGTAGGATTGAAGTGTGCCTTGGGAGCTGGTCCACCATTGCTGCTATTGAGTACATTTATGCACAGGGAGAACTCAGATTCAGATTTGGAGGGGGGTTGTCTAGCCCACAGTTGTTGAACACTTTCTTCAAGGGTCGTCAGAGTCTTGGTGGTTCTGGCACCCATAGTGTTGGCTAGAGTGGTCTGTTGTTCAGTAACATCTAGGCGTTGTCCTTGGGTAGTGACAACAGTGGAGAGCTCAGCCAGTCGCAAAGTAAGGGATGGCCCCACTGATAGGCAAGGGGCAAATCTGTTGTTTACCAAATCAATCAACTCACTCATCTCCTGTACATCCCTGTCCAACTCAGTCTGGTCTTGTTTCAAATGGTCCACCTCATTAGCTAGGGTAATCAACTCTCTGGCACAGTAGATTTGAGGAGCCCCCGCCAAACCAGGACAACAGCCATCCTCCTTGTTAACCCCAAGTGGGCTAGCAGCAGCCATCACTAACTCACGTAAAGCAGCAACTTCTTGCTGTAGTTCAGCAATCTGAGCAGTCAGCGCAAGAACCTGGGGATCAGGTTGAGGCATTTCAGTAGGACGTCCTTGGCTACAAGTGGAAGCACGTAACTCCTGGATGGCTTCCCAGACTTTCTGCTCTCTGTCCACCAGATCATCAGCAGGAGGAGAAGGCAGAACATCAGGTTTGGGAGTGGACAGCTCATTCACCTGACTCTGAAGTTTGGCAATAGCTACAGCAGTGGTAGCTCTCTCTTGATTGAATTCTGCACTGAGCTCATTTAGACCTTGGGCTGCAAGGTCAGCTACCTGTTGCAATTGCTCAAAGGAATAGACACTGAATGCATTGAGCTGTTGCACTAGGCGCTCAAAGTTGGAGAGATAAGCGTTTAGGGTGGAGTCTACTTGAGTTCACCAGGGTTGTTCTAACTGGTGAAACTCATGTAGTTGCTCCCTAACATACTAAGGGATGAACTGGCGCATTTGCTCAATGGAATTGACTAGACGTGTTTGAGAGGTGACCAAATCACGCTGATTATCAGATATCAGGAAAAACAGGGAATGTATCCATTGTTGGTAGGCAGCAAACTGGTCCTAATGATGGGTAACAGCTGCTTGTAGAGACAAGATTTCTTGGACGTGGAGTACCAACACCATCTGATGGTGGGCCAAGGCGGGCTGTACAAAGGATGACAGCAGGTGATCAGCGGAGCCAGCCGCTGAGAGGAGATGTTGTGGAAACTGAGGGGCCACAATTAACTCATAGTATTTGGCACAGCTAAACTGTAGTTGAAGGCAAGGGATGGCCCCATCCCGAGCTATCCCAAGGGCTACCGCCATGAATTGTTCTAAGTCAGGGGTACCCATGGGGTAAGCAACTAAGCAGGGACCATTCCCAAGGTTCAGTACAGTAGGGACAATAGGCGGGTTGGCAATGTCTTCCTCAATAGGAGGGCTGGTAATTTCAGGCAAGGTCAACTCCCAAATAGGCGGAGGCAAGGGACCTGCAAACGTAGATGTGAAAGGGATAACCAAGGGGCTTACAGCCCCTGTAGTGAGCACCATTTTTGTTGTGTTCTGAGGCGCAGCACAGACACACAATGAGGAATCCTAACCTTAGGATTGGATTTGTACTAAGTCTCAGTTAGATGACAGGGAAGGCAATTGTGCTTACCTTGCAACCCTGGAAGAATATTCTCTACTAGGCGTGGCTAGAGAGAGGCGCGGAAGTACAGAAGACACAAAGACAAAAATGTGAATAGAACTTAATTTTATTGGTGAATATGGAAATGGAATATATAGTGGTTGAGAATACCACAAAAAACTACCAGGAAGGTAGGATCACTTGCCACAAGCATGAGTGGGGCAAGTGAGTTGCTGCAGAGTCAGGAAACCAAACAATCATATTTCCTGAAGCAGAAGCCAGTTCATTTCAAGAGCCGAAAGCAAAAGCAAGAGATTCATCTTCAAAATGGCCCAACAAAGGCAAAATTGAAACATGGTGAATGCCGTTATTCACAACAAGATTACTGTCCTCCAGGTGTTCCCTTTGGCCCTGTCCACTTCACAGAGTACCCTCTGAAACCTGAATATAAGGATTACATCCCAGGAAAGATCCTCAAACTAGATCCCTTAGCACACATACAATCCACAGTTAGATACAACCGTCAAGGCCCCTGGACATTCTCAACACCCAAGTTGTTTAGAGGCAAATTCAACTACCTGCCTGCCTGCCTCTAAACTCCGCATGAAACCACCTGTGACCCCCAAGTCAATACCTGCCTCCTCACCCAACCTCCTGACCAATCACACTGGCAAGCTGTTTGGGATTGTGTACATCACCCTCACAGGGGTGATCAACAGTATAATCACAACCACTGGCCTGTGGTCCTGGGTGGGGAAGTCCTTCTCCTATCTTTTTAAGTTAGCTCCTCTCTTGTGGGGGCTTTAACTTCAAAAAACTGGCCCAAGTGACCCCCAAAACTGACAGGCTGGCCGCCTAAGACTATATCCCTGACACAAGTTGCGCTAATGGTGACCCAATATGCTAGTTGATATCAAGGAAGTACTGGAACAATGTGAATTCTGTGAAAAGTACGCCTGATCCAAGGCATCACCCAAATCAGTAGTACCTGTATCCATCACACAACCCTTCAATGTATGGTTGTTAGATATTTTGGTACCTATGCCTGGTGAGAGCAAAGGCAAAAAATACATCATCACAGCCATAAACTATGCAACCAGATGGCCCGTAGCACAAGCCATAAAAGAGCACAAGGGCAATGACATGAGACAATTCATTGGCAAGAAAATCATAGCAAAGTTTGGAAAGCCTGACCTCTTAATCACATATGGAGGCACTGAACTCAAAGCTATTGACACCAACATATACCTTGATAAAAATGAAATAAAACACGTCACAGCCAGCACATATCACCCCTAAGCAAATGGACAAGTAGAACAACTAAACAGCTCACTTGTGGAAGCCCTCAGTAAGTTATCTGCTAACAATCCAAAGGTATGGGCTGACATGTTACCTACAGCACTAATGTTATGCAGAACACAAGTCAACCGCAGCATAGGCAAAAGCCCATATGAACCTGTCTATGGGCAAAAACCCGCCCTTGTTAGTACTACCACAGGACCACAACTGCCACTTCCCAAGAAGATCCCAGACAGCAGTGAACCAAAAGTACTACAAGCCAGAAAGGACCAAGATATGATGGAAAAACAAAGGGTTCAACAAGAAGCAATCCCATTACAACAAGAAAGGTTCCAAGTCAGAGACAAGATCTGGGTTATCAATCATGACTAGCATAAGTTGGATCCAGGGTTACGCAGACCAGGCATTGTCATGGAAATCAAACCCAACAATACCTACCTCATCAAAGAAATTGGGGCCCAAACTGAACTAAAACATATGCACCATGATCAACTACGTCTATGTAAGGTAAGAGCAGCCCAATGAAATTCCAGAATCCCTTTTCCCAACGCCAAACTGGATCAATATCAAGCTTGCATTCCTGACACTCAAAAAAATTCCCAAGGCTCTGCCTTCCAGAACCCCAGGGGGGATGTCACAACATCTTTATTTACTCCCTCTTGGGGAATTAACTCCCCAAGTAGTTCACCAAATGGATCACTGAGTGGCTTACCAACTAACTATTAAGTTGATGGCACCATTATCATTTGACCATTGACAATGCAGATCAAACATTCAGGATCCTAAGCAGAACACAACTTGAACAAGCCTTGTGACTTAAGAAGAACATTACTTGGATAAGCACTAAGACTCCCATTTTGTATATGAACAGTATGTGGCTTTCCATGACACTATATATTATCCTATATTAATATCCAATAAAGCACCATTCTATTCTTAATTTTTGCTTTTATCTTGTTTATTATACTTCCCAGAAATATATACTCAACAAAGCTGTAAATTCACTGCCACCCTTGGCATTGGATCACATTATTTTCCCCAGACGTACTAAGAAAGGCCCAAATGTATCAGCTAACCCCCTTAATTATTTAGGGGATTTGGCACACACAGTTGATGAGAGATTTGTGCTGGCCTACCCCACGGATCCATTGCCTTTGGTTGCTCCCCCCTGGGAAGAAACACTGGTTAATTTGGACTACTTGTTGGCATGGTGTTGCCCACTTTTGAAAATCATTAGACCCAACCAATCAGGTGATGCCACATCAACACTCAGAAGCCCAAGTGAATATCAGATTCCTGGAGTTCTCTCTAGCCAATCAGATAGTACTGCGGAAATTAATGAGAAACTTTCCAGTCCTCCTAGCTCTGATCAGCAAATTTCCTCCACCAGCCAATTAGATCCAAGCCCCGTGGTCATGTGATTTATCCCCCCCTGCAACACACTCCTTTTAGCACAGCAAGGGGACCTCCAGTCCCCTGCTTGTCAAATTTTCAATTTATTAAATGTTGGAAACTGTTGCCCAATACTTTGCTATTTTAAAATTTGTAGACTCTCATTTGGAGTCTTCCTTAGTCTTAAGCAAAGTGTTAGTTGGTTCTTTTCTAAACCTTACCTTTAAGTGGTTCCTTTCAAACCTGGCCACCTTTCCAAAGTCCCTGAGCTTTCATCTTCCACTTAATTGTTGCATCCACCGCTTTTGCTTTTGATATCACTGTTCAAACTTGGGGTTTTATTTAAAATTCATTATAAATTCTATTCCTATTTCAAAATTTCACTTAAATCTGTTGGTTTCAAACCCATTTTTGCTTTAAATTTACTCCAAGCTATCCAAGACCAACGCAAAGTCCCCCCAAGTGCCTCCTGGTTTTGTACTTGGGTTTTCTCCCTGTGGCTGCCCCATTTGCCACTGATTTTATTACCTTGAGGTCCAAAAATTGCATTTTTAAATTCCAAATTTCCTGGAGTTTGCAGTTATGATCCTCCCAGTTCTGAAATTTATGGTGTTTACTTTGGCTTCATTTGTGATCCTCCTCTGGACCACTGCCCCCAACCTATGGTCTCAATTTTCCACTTCTGCACGCCTGATGGGAGATGATACCTCTAGTCTCTTGCGCCTCACTGACAAGATTCTCTTTTTGGGGGAGACAATTGACAAGAGTCTAACTTGCAACAACTTGGAGTTTCCTGTCGTGGACTACACAGTGCTTGCTCCCACCTTAGAGGAGGTGCCAATGCCCATCACCCATAGCTTGAACAGAGACAACTTGGCAACCCTCCAAGCACCTGTGAAGTTGCCTCTTGCTCCCACCTGCATGCCCTGGCTGCTCACTGGGCTAGTGTTGATGGTATTGAATGTATACTTTCCTCAGCTTTCCCCTGTGTCCTCTCTTTGGTCCCCCCTTTGAGCAGCCATTCCAGTACTCCACTGGGCGGCATCCTGGTGGTTCATCTTGCCGGGATAGGAGCCAATCTTAGTTAGTCTAGCTCCCCTCTCTCACAAGAGCAGTATACATTGCTATGACAGGATAGTAGACTCTATGGTTATCTCCTCTGATCCTTGATCTATCCTTTGATAATCTCTCTTACATTGCCAAATTAGTGTGACAGAAATCACTGGATAATATGAAGCCGTTTCTAAATGACAGGGGATTATCACCCAAATCCACATAGAATTGATGATTAACCACCAACACGGCTTCAGATATTCTTTTGTGAAATTTCCAATTTTAACTCCAGGATTAAGTAGAACAATCAGTCCTAACCAGAGTAAACCAAGATAAATGACCTGGGAAAGCATCAATGCATCTTCAGCGTAGAATTCTGGGCATTGAGAAGTGACATGATTTTTAGTTTCAAGAATGGGGGGGAGGAGCTACAAAATTGGCTGGCATAAAATTAACATTTGGCGGCACCACCAACAAAGTTCCAGATGCTGGGCCCCATCTTCCTGAAATAATTCTGTTAAGAATCAGATTGTATGGGATATACCACAACAACCTGATCACAGGATGCATTTTTAAAATAAAAAATTAGAACTTGGGATAATTGATTTTTATTGAGTAAATTTAGGAGGACTCAACTCTTAGAGTTGAAACAGGGAAAATTATTCAATATATATCAGAAAAATTGACTAAGCAATACCACCTGAGTCTTGATCTCCTATTTCTTCTGCATCTTCAAGTAAGTATCTAGTCCAGGTTGCAAAGAACCCTTGCGTGACCAGTTTCTGATGACCATGCTGATTAATAAGCTTATATTGGGTGACCCTCATATTACATCAATTTATCAACGTCAGTTTGCAAGGTGGAGCTGGTTTCAGCTGGCAGACTGGAGGAGCCGTGACCCATTTTTGATCAACTGTTTGGTTTAAATCTGTTAACTTGGTCAATTTTGATACAGGTTTCCCGGCCTTCTGAGCCTTCTTACTTGGACGGACAATACCCAGCATTATGGAACCTACCGTGACAATTAGCACCAATATCATGATGAAACTTGCCTCCTGAGACAATGGCCCAGTCTTTGCCTGCATCTGCTACACCACCACCCATTAACTGGTATCCTGACACCTGGAATGGTTTAGATTCTCTGATGACTGGGGTGCTTCTGATGTCTGCCATGATCACATGATTAAGCTATTTTCAGTGGTAGGTAAATAATTGATGTCTGATCTTTTTCAACACAAGCCTGGCCTGTCCCAGCTTCAAATAATGGTGTACCCTGATGTTTTCAAAAGCAGAAATGATAGATGGGCAGTTTATTTCCAGTTTGGGCAGCAAGCAGTAGGGTTTTTTGAAGGTACTTGGATCCTGGTGATTGAATCCACATCTTGGTCCCTGGACAAGTCTTGCAAGAAAGGGGAGGGTGGCTCACCTAAGCACTCCCCTGAGCTTTTCCCTCTTTGGTGGTGTTATCAGTGCTCATTTGATTTACTTGAGGGGTAAAATTTCTGCCTCAAGAATGGGAGCTGTTGTCATGGTTGTTCTGCTTCTTAAGTTGAGGGGTTTTCTTTGCTGTGGGACTCTTTTTTTTGTTTTTTGGTTACATTTAGGCCATCAGTTTTTTCTGAAGCTTGTTTTCCTTTCAAAAATATGTCTTGGAGGTTCTCACAGCAGCTCATGTCAAACTGACGTCTGATGTACGTGGGGAGGCCATTGTAGAAGTCCATTTGTGGTCCAGCCTCATCAAAGTTGATGGTGTTGGGAGCTCAATCATGTATATCCTCATAGGATGCAGTGTATTCTTTGATATTTCCTGTCATTTTGAAGGTTCTAAATCCTGTAGTGATCATCACCTCAGAGTTCTTTATGGTGAATTTCTCCAGGAAGGACTTCTTAAACATGTCTAAGTCTTTGTTGTGACCAGGGTGTTGATTAAACCATTTTCTTAAAAAGCATGAGGCAGCCCCAGTAATGTGTAGAGCAATTTCACTTGGCCAGAGTTTCCAGGGGTAGCCCACTTGTGTAAACTTATTTTGGGTGCTTTGAATCCAGAGGTTGGCTTTTCAAGGTGTAGTCCTGAAAACTTTTCAATTTCTGCTGAGCAGAAATATTGAAATACAATTTTGGGTATTTTGGGTATATCAGGGATTGAAGGTGGGTTCAGGACTCCTTGCGTACTGAGGAAGTTGTACTGTTTGGTTGGTACAAGGATATTGCTGAAGACAGTGTATCCTATAGGGATGTCCTGACCTTCTTTGTATATTCTCCAGACAGTGGGAAGTGTCATATGCTGGGTTCTTTTTTAAGGAATTTTTCTATAAGTTGTGTAGGTGTGGATAACCTACCTGTGCTGCCACTGTTTAGTGTATACTTCTTATAAGTATATGAAACAAGATAAATAGGGAAATTAATAAGATAATGATCATTTATTTGACATAAAGATATAATGTTATGTAGTATCACATCAAGCCACATACTATCTATGTACATCATGGCAGTCACGGGGTTTATCCAGGTAATGTTCCATTTAGGACTCAAAAGGGTTGATCCCGTATAAGATGGGGGTGTGAAAGGAGTATCACCAACTATTCATTAGTTGGGTCGATTATAAAGGGAATTGATTTTCTGAGAGGGAGTAATTTTAGATGTACAACATTATAAATACCATCATGTCATATAGTACTAGATGTGACAAATGAGTCCATCTAAACCTAAGGGATAGGTAGAAGATCAAATAGCCACAGGGAGAGAACAGTGGTAGTAGTAATGGTGAACAGAATACTCAAATAAGGATAATGCTCAATTTGAGGTTCATTTGCATTAGCTACAAGACTGGGAAAACTAAATAAAAATTCTAGCTCATTCAAGTCAAGAGAATTGGTGGAATGTCTTGGTGTCGTGATTGAAACATCTTGACTTTTTGACAGATACTGGATATAAAGGATCGGTTTGGTGGTGTCCCGATAGGTATATTTGGTATGGATTTAGATGGGGGCCAATGCTTGGTTTTATCTCAAAGCTTTTAGAGCTGCTGGGAATATATAAATATTTCACATTTGGAAAATTTAGCGATTGTCGCCTCTTCCAGGTAGCAACTGATGCTAAGGATCTAGTTTGAAGAAAGTTGTATTGGTTTTTTATTTTGAAAATTCAATTGTTTAAATTAGCAAGTTGTTTGTGGTTTGAGATGCTTAAAGAAGGTCGATTCTTTGATGGAGTTTTGAAAGAAGAGTTTAATTTGGTAATTTATAAGAAATCATTAATGATTGACGATTAATAGGTTTGTTGGTTAGGCGTCATCAAGATAAAATACTCCATCGCTTTGGCCAGTAGATGTCACCATTGGGAGATCAAGGGTCATGTGATGGGTTTGAGGTTTCTTTTTAGAGCGGGAGTTGATACATTCTACTGTTCCTTCGTAGGTGTAGTACAGGGCCTTGAACTTGAGCTGCTTGCGGCTGGGGCCGTAGAAGACAATCCGAAAGTCGGTTGAGGACTGGGGGGATTTGGAAAAGGAAACCGGGATCTTGGGGCTGACAAGAGCCAGGAGTTTGGCTTCGGACAAGAGATTGAAGTTGGTTTTGAGATGTGGTTTAGTCGAGTATTCGGTGAAGACGGAGCAGCTTCTGCCAGGCTCGCATGTTTCGGGCGAGGAGACAGGAGTTCCTTTGGACCACGAGTAGTAAGTAGCAGTCTTGTTAAAGCATGCAAGAGTACAACTGACGCCGCCGTACTCGCATCGCTTCTTGGATTTTAATTGGTCCTTGATCACATGGGAAGCTGAAAATCCATACGAAGGTCCCTTCCAGTAGATCTCATTGGACAGGAGCATCGGCATCAAGGTTGAACTTCTCTCGGTGACACGATTCACCAGATTAAATCCTGTCTCTTGGTAGGACTGTCGCATCTGCGGTGATATCGTATGGACTGTTCCATAAGCCACGGCCTCCTCTACAGCAATTGTCAGCCCAACTTGAAGTAGGAATTGCTTGAACATGTGCGTCCACTTTCAAGCATTTATTTATTTATGCACCAAAGAAAAGGCTACAGTACAACTCATCTTTGGTGCCACTGTCCTTGCACTAAGTATTCCGATCTCCTTTACTGTAAACACGATGTAACGTTTCCTAAGTAGCTACCAAATAAATCAGATAAAATATACATTCAAAAACTAAAATCAGGCCACCCTTTTGATCGCCAACCTTATTCCAACAAGCCTGTTGCAGTGCCACATCTATATTCATATAAAAACTTATACTAGATTCAACCAATCATCATTCAAGCTTAATCCATCCCACTAAGTCCAACCTCAAGCCCTCCTATTTACTGTCAGCAATTTAGATTTTTAATCAGCCCATTCAACAGGGGACTTGAACTCCAACCAGAAAACACAGGAAATTGACAAACCTCAATTTTTCCAAAAACCAAAATTTATAAAAAAAACCCAAATTCACAAAAACATATATACTATTTATTAATGTTTAAATAGCATTTGGACCTTCCCTTTGCCAGGGATTTCAATGATTACAAGCTATCTAATAAACTCTTTGGCTCAGGAATCAACTTGACCCAACAACCAACCCTGTGTGAGACATTTGGTGAAGCAGGTGCTAAACCCCTCAGCAACAAATTTCTAGACCAAACAACTTCTTCTGGAACTTCATCAAAGGTGTCAACCTTGGGGGCAACAACTAAAAAGGCACCAGTTTCAGTAGAACAATTATCTTTCAAACCCCCAGTATCCACTACTATGGGGAATATCAAGGATACCCCTAGATATCCTTTGTGATCCTGCCAGCTGCTGAGCTATAAATATCCTATTTTTATAAATAAAAATAAATTATCTTTATTGCTATCATTTTACAATTAGAGTGGGATCCTTATAAATTATAATAGACATCCACCTCAGTTCATATGTCTACTTCACCATTGTCAAATCTTACACAGGATTCTGCTTCTAGGTTGCAAATACTGTTTATCCTACACAAATAGCAGCAGTTTTGCTCTCCTGGTTGCAATTTTTTAGTTCTTTTGAAGATGTGGCTCTAATGATATTTAAAGTCAACTCCTTCATGTGCAACCCCCAATAATCTGACACTCCTTGTTAATAACTTTGTAATCCAGCCAGCTGTCAAGAAAGAGAATACTAGGGTTGCAGTATAAAAAATCAGACCAGCTTTCATCCCTTTCTTTAATTTAGGTGTCCAGATTCAATCATTTCTGGAGCTTTAGATCCCCTAACTTGAGAATCTGATTTTTCCAGAAAGGATCCAGATAGAGAAAGATTTATTAACTCCTGGATTCAGGGCGGCTCACTTGGCATCCAATGCAAATACACAGGCCAAACCAAGGGGCTGTGGCAATCATTACAGTGGATCAATAAAGATGATCTGTTTAAGAATAAAAAATTACAACTTTAAACGACGTTTCAATTTTGAAGTTCCAACCAATCTATTAATTTTAAAGATTAAACTGCAATGCAGCTTGTTATACACATTAACACATAACATAAGATCAAAAATATACCATCCACAAGCTGAAAAAGTAGGGCTCCAATCACAAAAATCTGGGGCCTACTGTCAAGATTTATGGATATTGACTAATTAACAGATTCAACCAACTAACACAGGCCAGCTGTCAATCACTCTTAGGATTGGTTTCAACAAAATAACCTGGGCAACCAGGCCAGAGGACAAATGGATCCAGGATCAAATCATATCCTGGCATTAACAAATTCCCTATTCCTAATCAATGAGTGAAATATGCAATTACTGTTCATTAATTAATCCACCTCAACAACCACCTCAATATGCACCTCATAATAATTACTATTCTAAACTTTAATTATATCCTAGAACAAGGGCTGTCATATGGGCTATCATATGAAACACTTCTAGAAGAGTTCACCCTGGACTGGGCTACCAGGCTAAACACTCTAAGATAAAAGTCCCTGAGCCTATTGTATTAGGGTAGCTTTGATTGAGGAACAATCACCTCCACCAACTAGTAGCTAGTCCAGCTAGCTAGCCCTGGAACGTGGCCCAGGTAGACAACAACTCCGCTTAGGCTGAGGGATAGTTGTATAGCATCAGAAAGAATACTAAGCTGTGGAAGCCTTAAAGCAAGCTTCTTTCCAAAATCCACCTCTCAAAGTTGGCCCCCTGCTGTGCTGTCCTGATGCACTTCATTATCTATATTTGAGCTGTCTGCTAACTTCAGAAATAATTTGGGCAGCTGGGCCAGCCTCAGTCTTGGTCTATGAATAAATACTAGTATTTTGTATCTGATCCTACTAGACTTTACAATGAAGTGTAGTATATCCTATCTCCAAATCCCTCCCTTCAAATTAAAGTATAGTAGGAGAGCAAAAGAATTTACTTCTTCATACAGTATAAATTCCTATAGTAATATAAAAAGCCA